>JAWPHD010006040.1:0-125000 GCA_037043455.1 Cyrtodaria siliqua
AACACTATTGAATCCGCACTGAATATTGACATGCAATTTCAATGGGTGTAAAATTTTCAAAAACATTAAAAAATAATTTTTTATTTAATTTAATGATCCTAGCTGATGGGGATTATTTTACCTATAGTTTATCCTTCCTGAAAATGCATATTGAATATTTCAAAGTTATATCTGCTGACCTCTGTGAACTCTGTGAACTTTCACTTCTGTACTGAATTGTACACAACAAAAGGCGGGGCTTCAGCCAGGCTATATTTAGCTGTATGCAACCCATAGAGAGACATTCAGACCTGACAGAAGGTATTTTTTCTGGCTAAATGTTTTGATACATTTAATCTGAGAAAAATTAAACCATTCTTTTTTAGAAAAAAATCCTTTTCGACAAAATATGAGGGCTTAGATTAGCTTCGGCTAAGGCAAAATTCCTTCGGTTTTTACGCGTAAATCCAGAATCTTCAAAATGCCATATATCGACAACCGTTCCAATCTTTTGCTTCAAATAAAGTGATTTTAAACTGATTTCATCAACAACATGTGATGGTTAACCAGTTGAAGCTATCTTGAAAATAATATCTACTCAAAAATGATATTTGTGATTTTCAGGGGTCAAAATAGCAGATTTTACCATAAAAATGCCACTGTTTTTGTATATATTTAAAATCTGCCTTCAAATGAATTAATTAACATTATTCAGCAGTTTCTATATGTGAATCCATCAAGAAAATGCAACTTTTCAGTTCAAAATGACAAAAAATTATTCTGAGACTATCCTCCCCAACTCCATTTTTAGGGCCATGCCATGTTTTACAATATGCTCATTACACAAAATTCACTGTAAATGTACTATTTATTGTATTTGTTTTATTAGATATTGTTTGTAGCATCTTTACAGGTCATTTTCATGCAACCATGCAGCCAATAAGCACTGTTTAAAGTACAGATCCATGAAAATTCATTAAAATGAAGGGGGGTGGGGTAAATAAAAACTTTTAAAAAGCATAGAAAAGGTCATATTTTTTACCAACTAAATAATTTAATTTGTAAAATGTATTAAACCGCATGAAATATTTGCATATCGACACTAACCGTATAGAAGCGATGAACTCCAAGTCAGAGTTTACCTCAACATCTTTTTCAAAACAGACATAAGCGGCTTTTCGACATCTTTTCGGAAAGATGTAGATTGTCGCTTACTGACATTTTTGCCAAACAACGTATGCAAAGCCCTCAGAAATGAATAAAACTTACTAGATATACCTTTAACTGTGTCAAACATGTGCATTACAGGCCAATTGTGTATACCAGGTGTCAGGTATGGCTAATTTTGTGTCCACAACCTTTAATAAAATAATTTAAAATACCTATTTTGCATCATAAAACTTTGAAATATTTAAAAATCATGAAAAGAGTTATAAGAAAAGTCAAAATACACCATAATTTAAC
The DNA here is from genome assembly GCA_037043455.1 of Cyrtodaria siliqua. NCBI lineage: Eukaryota > Metazoa > Mollusca > Bivalvia > Adapedonta > Hiatellidae > Cyrtodaria > Cyrtodaria siliqua. The sequence continues at coordinate 1,444 of JAWPHD010006040.1, forward strand.
ATTTTTCACACTTCCAAATCATTGTGTTAGAAAAAAAGGATGTCTACTTTCACTTTTACCATATGCAGAATCTAGCCTATAGGTTGCAGAAAACTAAATACTTTCCCATAGACCTCCTGTTGCACCTGTCAGCTAATATCTCATGAATTATACACCAGATCAGCCAGGCTATATTTAGCTGTATGCAACCTATAACAATGTACATGGCGTATAATGTCGCCTTTAACAATATGCATGGGGTATAACGTCGCCTTTAACAATATGCATGGGGTATAACGTCGCCTTTACCAATCTGTATAGAGTGTAACGTCGCCTTCAACAATATGCATGGGGTGTAGGTTGCGTACACCTAAATATAGCCTGGCTGAAGCCCCGCCTTTTGTTGTGTACGATTCAGTACAGAAGTGAAAGTTCACAGAGTTCACAGAGGTCAGCAGATATAACTTTGAAATATTCAATATGCATTTTCAGGAAGGATAAACTATAGGTAAAATAATCCCCATCAGCTAGGATCATTAAATTAAATAAAAAAATATTTTTTAATGTTTTTGAAAATTTAACATCCATTGAAACTGCATGTCAATATTCAGTGCGGATTTAATAGTGTTTGTAAACACAGACATGTGCAGAGAGTTTGAGCAGAAAAATTTGTCTTTTTCACACTTTCAAAGGCTTTGTGATGGAAATATCTATGAAATAAGGTAATTTAAAGAAAATCTGGTGTATAATTCTTGAGATATTAGCTGACAGGTGCAACAGGAGGTCTATGGGAAAGTATTTAGTTTTCTGCAACCTGTAACGTCGCCTTTACCAATATGCATGGGGTATAACGTCGCCTTTACCAATATGCATGGGGTATAACGTCGCCTTTAACAATATGCATGGGGTATAACGTCGCCTTTACCAATATGCATGGCTTTAACAATATGCATGGGGTATAACGTCGCCTTTACCAATATGCATAGTGTGTAACGTCGCCTTTAACAATATGCATGGGGTATATAGAGGATCTTAAACGAGTTCCCATTTCATATAAGATTGATGAAACGAGTTATTAATTATTTTAAATTTTACCAGCCTTTTGGCGAGTTAAAATTAAAAATAATTCATAACGAGTTTCATAAATCTTATATGGAATGGGAACTCATTTAAGATCCTTTTTATCATATAACATTGCAATCAAATTAGTAAAAATTAATTCAGATGGGCATAGAACCGCCACGACGTCAGACACACTTTAGAGCCAAAACGTCATAAAATATGTGACGTCGTAACGTCGCGTCTAACACATAACGTCGCGTATAAAAGAGTTCGTGTTTTACCTCTTTACAAAATAGCAGTTTACGTCAACTTTTTAACAAACCAACAACAATGTTTTGTATAACGTGCATTACTTTTATGAGCTGTCACAAATAATAAGTTTATGACTCAGATCTGGGTGAATTTGTAATAAATAAAATAGTTCCAGTTAATAAACTTGCGTAGTGTTACAGGTTTAACTCAACCAATCAAAATCGTTCCAGGTTGTATTACACGTGTGTCATACAATAGAATATTAAATGGGTGTTCGACACTGCTAACAAGGGACGTTATGTGATAAAACGTCGCCTTTAACAATATGCATGGGGTATAACGTCGCCTTTACCAATATGCATGGGGTGTGACGTCGCCTTTAACAATATACATGGCGTGTAATGTCGCCTTTAACAATATGCATGGGGTATAACGTCGCCTTTAACAATATGCATGGGGTATAACGTCGCCTTTACCAATATGCATAGAGTGTAACGTCGCCTTTAACAATATGCATGGGGTGTAACGTCGCCTTTAACAATATGCATGGGGTGTAATGTCGCCTTTACCAATATGCATGGGGTGTAACGTCGCCTTTAACAATATGCATGGGGTGTAACGTCGCCTTTAACAATATTATAGGTTATTGCATTTGTATGGCTAAATATTACTTGGAACGAGTTGTTTTGGCAACAACGAGTTCCAAGCAATATTTAGCCATACAAATTCAATAACCTTTTTATTGTATACTTTCATAATGTTTTTGATCAACGTTAATTGTATGACTATTACTTTTCATTGTATTTGTGTTATTTTTATAGTTTTTGATGGAATTCCTATCTTGCCATTCAGTTTCATTTTGTGTGGATGATTATTTTGCGCGAAAACGACGTCGACGTCGGATGACGTCATTAACAACATCAAGCGATTTTCTGAAGTTTGTTTACCATTCGATAACGTTAAAAACAGTGGGTGAGTGACCATTTGAATTATTTTATCAATTTTTGCCATAAAAGGTTGAAAAAAAACTCGTATTTTTTTGTTGACACTATAGGAAGGATTCCGTTATTTTTATTTGAAAGTAGTTTCTTATTTCTATTTCGCGGCTCTAATCAAGCACGAGCAAAAGTTCCCGTGCAATATCAATGCGTGCAATATCGTAGATTATTATATAACCTATAAATAGACGCGTTTTCATTGGCTAAAAAGTAATTTTTTAGAAAAAATATCTAGCGATATTGACCTGTTTTTTTGATATTGACCTGTTTTTTTGATATTGACCTGTTTTATATAATTGTTTTTTTGATATTGACCTGTTTTATATAATTGTAAATTGAGGGTTATATAATAAAACAGTTATGGACTTTTCAGCTGTTATACATGATGTTGATATGCACCAAAAAATCATTATTGACCTCGGCTATCGCCTCGGTCAATAATGATTTTTTTGGTGCATATCACATCATGTATAACAGCTGAAAAGTCCATAATTGTATAATATTGCACGCTTAGCTCAATGCAAACAAAACGGGACAATATGAAAGTATACAATAAGCATGGAGTGCAACGTCGCCTTTAACAATATGCACTGGGTATAACGTCGCCTTTACCAATATGCATGGAGCGTAACGTCGCCTTTACCAATATGCATGGGGCTATATCGTCGCCTTTAACAATATACATGGGTTGTTTTGGCAAAGGACGACTCGCACGACGAGCTTGCGAGTCGTCCTGCGCCAAAACAACGAGTTCCAAGTAATATTTAGCCATACATTGAGGGGTGGCCCACCCCGACCCTCACAGACCTATTACGGGGTGAATAAATGGATTACCATTAATTTGGTGATCGAAATTAAAAAATATATATTTAGCCATACAAATTCAATAACCTTTTTTTTGTATACTTTCATACTGTTTTCGATCAATGTTAATTGTATGACTATTACTTTTCATTGTATTTGTATTATTTTTATAGCTTTTGATGAAATTCCTGTCTTGTCATTCAGTTTCATTTTGTGTGGATGATTATTTTGCGCGAAAACGACGTCGACGTCGGTTGACGTCATTGAAAACAACAAGCGATTTTCTAAAGTTTGTTTACATTAAAAACAGTGGGTGAGTGACCATTTCAATTATTTTATCAATTTCTGCCATAAAAGGTTGAACAATAAAAACACGTATTTTGTTGTTGACACTATAGAAAGGATTTCGTTATTTTATTTGAAAGTAGTTCCTTATTTCTATTTCGCGGCTCTTAGCAAGCACGAGAAAAAGTTCCCGTGCAATATCAATGCGTGCAATATCGTAGAATATTGCACACTTAGCTCAATTCAAACTAAACGGGACAATATGAAAGTATACAATAAGTATGGGGTATAACGTCGCCTTTAACAATATGCATGGAGAGTAACGTCGCCTGTACCAATATGCATGGGGTATAACGTCGCCTTTAACACTCGTTTCACGAGGGTGCCTACATATAATGCAGCAAGCTCAATGCTCAACTTCATAGTGGTACCACATTGGAACACTACGCCACTTGGGCACATGATGATTATATTGACACCGGGCCAACCAGTACTAGCACCGCCCTTTATAGGCTGAACATCTGTGATGTGACCAGTCGAGTATCAAAACCACGACCTCCGGTATGCGAGGTTGACGCTTCTTGCATTCTACTACCACTCCTTACCCACTCCATATCGAATGTTTGTGAACGAAAGAGAACTCGTGTTACCAACAATTCTACATATGACAGAAAGATTTGTCTTCCTTGTCCAATTTAATACACGAAAAGTATAAATAAATATTGCTGTTTCAGTATGTGTATCCGTTGATTTGTTGGCTTCTTCTAGGATTAACTAATACTGAAAGGGAGATCCACTGGAAACGACGATCACAAACGAGGAAGGTAAAGCACACTCGGTTTTATTGAGTCTATTCAAGAAAGGTATGTTATTATCTCACACCCACTACCACCGACTTATACGGTATTCTACTTTAAAGCCACACAGATTGAGATCGATGGTCCCAAAGGACCAGTAAGTAATAATAATACTTATTTGTACTCAGGCGAGTTATGACAGTCGTCAAGCAGCACTAAACAACCGCTAGTAAGAATGTAAATAAAGATTGAAGTTTACTGAATACGGGTTTCCAATCTGTGTATGATGCCAGTACATGGGCATACATGAACTAACACACTATTCATCATTTAATAAAAAAAAAGAAGATTAGTATTATATTTTATTTTCAACAGCTGTAGATACCAGGTCTCGGAATATGTGAAACCGAAATTAAAATAAAATCTCAAGAGAACATTATACATATATGTTATTGAATCAATCTCAGAAATAGCCGTTACGCGGGGAAATATTAATCAGGCGCCCGCCCGTGCACGAAAATTGCCATGAGGGGCACCTGGGGTCAAGATGTCAATGATATAACATGCATGCCTTCAGATTTCTGTAAACGAAATAAAAATAAAAATCATCATATATACTTGCGTTTGAAATTATGTAAATTCCTTTGAAGTCAGACCCTATTTTGTTTATAAACTCGGAATTAATAAATGAAGAAATCTGTTTAATTTACACGATTTTAGTTAAACTGACTATTTTGAAGTTTAAGAAAATGGTGGATTTGAAGCACGAAACCAAAATGTGTACTGGTTGTCAATGACTGTGTCATTGTTCAATGATCTGCAGACAAATCTATTGTTTCACTTGCTAACGTGTGCTTCAAGAGCTTAAAGGGACACACGGCAATCTTGATTTTTAAAAAACTCAAGACGCCCTTTTAGTTGGGCCACCCCTCAATGTATTGCTAAATATTACTTGGAACTCGTTGTTTTGGCGCAGGCTTGCGAGTCGTCCTGCGCCAAAACAACGAGTTCCAAGTAATATTTAGCCATACATTGAGGGATGGCCCACCCCGACCCTCACAGACCTATTACGTGGTGAATACATGGATTACCATTAATTTGGTGATCGAAATTAAAAAAAATAATTTTTTAGCTATACAAATTCAATGACCTTTTTATTATATACTTTCATATTGTTTTCGATCAATGTTAATTGTATGACTATTACTTTTCATTGTATTTGTGATATTTTTATAGCTTTTGATGGAATTCCTGTCTTGTCATTCAGTTTCATTTTGTGTGATGATTATTTTGCGCGAAAACGACGTCGACGTCGGAAAACGTCATTGAAAACAACAAGCGATATTCTAAAGTTTGTTTACCATTCGATAACGTTAAAAACGGTGGGTGAGTGACCATTTCAATTATTTTATCAATTTCTGCCATAAAAATTGAACAATAAAAACACGTATTTTGTTGTTTACACTACTACAGTATAGAAAGGATTTCATTATTTTATTTGAAAGTAGTTCCTTATTTCTATTTCGCGGCTCTTAGCAAGCACGAGAAAAAGTTCCCGTGCAATATCAATGTGTCCAATATCGTAGAATATTGCACACTTAGCTCAATGCAAACTTAACTGGACAATATGAAAGTATACAATAAGTATGGGGTATAACGTCGCCTTTAACAATATGCATGGAGAGTAACGTCGCCTTTACCAATATGCATGGGGTATAACGTCGCCTTTAACACTCGTTTCACGAGGGTGCCTACATATAATGCAGCAAGCTCAATGCTCAACTTCATAGTGGTACCACATTGGAACACTACGCCACTTGGGCACATGACGATTATATTGACACCGGGCCAACCAGTCCTAGCACGCCCTTTATAGGCTGAACATCTGTGATGTGACCAGTCGAGTATCAAAGCCACGACCTCCGGTATGCGAGGTGGACGCTTCTTGCATTCTACTACCACTCCTTACCCACTCTATATCGAATGTTTGTGAACGAAAGAGAACTCGTGTTACCAACAATTCTACATATGACAGAAAGATTTGTCTTCCTTGTCCAATTTAATACACGAAAAGTATAAATAAATATTGCTGTTTCAGTATGTGTATCCGTTGATTTGTTGGCTTCTTCTAGGATTAACTAATACTGAAAGGGAGATCCACTGGAAACGACGATCACAAACGAGAAAGGTAAAGCACACTCGGTTTTATTGAGTCTATTCAAGAAAGGTATGTTATTATCTCACACCCATAACCACCGACTTATACGGTATTCTACTTTAAAGCCACACAGATTGAGATCGATGGTCCCAAAGGAAATAATGGTCTGTATACGAAATAAAAATAAAAATCATCATATATATGTACTTACTTGCGTTTGAAATTATGTAAATTCCTTTGAAGTCAGACCCTATTTTGTTTATAAACTCGGAATTAAGTAAAGAAGAAATCTGTTTAATTTACACGATTTTAGTTAAACTGACTATTTTGAAGTTTAAGAAAATGGTGGATTTGAAACACGAAACCAAAATGTGTACTGGTTGTTAATGACTGTGTCATTGTTCAATGATCTGCAGACAAATCTATTGTTTCACTTGCTAACGTGTGCTTCAAGAGCTTAAAGGGACACACGGCAATCTTGATTTTTAAAAAACTCAAGACGTCCTTTTAGTTTTTCTACATAACTTGCATTTATTCAATAATTAATATTTAATTATTAGAATAGTTCAAAGCAAATCAGGTCACTAGTCAGCTTTTGTGGGACTGGGGACAGGGCCCTCAGGAAGGGGAATGTTGCATTGTTTTCTTATGAAAGGGGAATTTCTTAGAAACACATTGAACTTAGTTCGTTTTTTTAATTATTTAAGTTACACCAAGAATGTACTATTCCAAATTACGCAAAGTATGCTGTTTTTCTGTATTGGAATTTAAAAATTTCAAGATCTAAAAAAAAAATATACATATATATTTTATTTTTTTTAAGAAAGGAATTTTTCACAGGAAAAGGGGAAATATATACCTTTAGGGGAGGGGAATGTGGCCGAATTTCGGCACCAAAAATGGCCGATCGAGTGCCCTGTAGAATTCTTAAAAATATTTTCTTTGTGAAACTTGACGTCTGTTGCTCAAATTATCCAGAAAAAAGATAAAAAGGACGGGGTTGACCAATTTGCTTTTTTTTAAATATCAATAGTTTGAAGAGACCCTCATGAATTTGTCCATTTAACTTTCGTTTTCAAGTGTATCATTACCCTCTATATCACTTCGCAGTTGCCAACACACAACACAAGCATTGTGTGTTTAACTCATGTGTTTAACATTTTGCGCGTTATTTAACTCGTAGTTCTCAGAATGGACGTATCAAATTTCGGTAATCTGGAATTGTTAAATATGGAGGAGCTTGATGACAGAACGTTGTCGCAAATGTGTGAAAGTTTGGAAAAGGATTATGAAATGACAACATGTTATACGCGGAATGTCATTGTGTACAGTGAACTTGATCAGGTCATGGCTATGGATTTTGATTACTGCCAAAGAGGTTAATTGAACTTTTACTATTTAGCTTCCCCACACCAAAACTGTTTTCTGTTCTGCGGATTCGCGCGCACCAAAAGTTGCAAAAAAAAAAAATCGTCTGCATAGGAAATCCTATAAATATATTCTAACTGATAATATATACTCTATTTTTATAATAGTATGCGTAAACTATTTCATTAACTCTCGGATCATGGGGCTTAGTTTATTGCATATGAAAGTGAAAGCCGTATGACGTTTTTTTTCGTATTTGGATGTTCACCCATAATGCTTTCAGATCGCCTGCAGTACCTTTAAGGATGGAACCATGGGGCGGGGCGAACCCGGCGCTCTAACCAAAACCCTGCATAGTTTTAACCTTTGCTTTTCTGATTTTAGGTGGGCCTGTGCCGGGTTCATCGTTGTTCACCAATGGAATATACGACTAAACACGTTCTGAAAATGCACCAGAATTAAGCAAATACCATGTTTTGAAACGAACATGTTCTATTATAATGTTGGGGGAAAAACAGGTGTTCCTTCCTAGTCCGCCGCGCAAGACTCGACTTCTCATCCCCCAACTTAATTCCTGGATCTGCATCTGCAATTAATGTTGTATTTCTAATTAAACACGGCAAGAAACAATTCCATTTCCCCCCTCCCCCACCCCCACCCCCAACCCCACTCCCTTTTTTCAGGGGAGAAAGCCATAGCGGACTACTTCCAAATTTGAAACCGTGAAAGTACATGTTAATTGCAAAGGAAAGTGCAGCAGTACGTCAAGTAACGATTAACAGATTAAGGACAAGGACTGGATAACCTCATTTCTTTTGTTTAATTAAGAAATAATAAATTGGGAGCATGGCAAGTTTGTTGTAATTAACATTTCATTAAAATTACTGTTGAGTTTGTCTTCGTGACGTATATTTACCAAGTGACGTCATGTAACGTGATCTTCCAACGGATGAAATATACGCGGGCAATTAATGGAACAGCTGTATTTTATCGTAGAATAACATACAGCTGTCTCTCTTCTTTGTGTATATGAAAGACTGCGGAGGTCGTGTTAGAATTTGAATTCTAATCGATCTCCGCAGTCTTTCATATCGATTGACCTATCGATTACAATCCCTGTTATCGGCTGACGGTGAGCTACGAATGTATCAAAATTGGCAATGTTTTATGCAATCGACATATGAAAGTAACGACACATTGTCCCGGTTCTACTCAGTGATCCACCTATCTATGGTGGCTAAGTTGTGCCATATCGTGTTGGCGGGGCGAAGACACCCATCGTCGGATACCCCCGCGTGATTTGTTTCGTTACTCTCCACCATGAATGGAGTATAACGTAATCAATCAAACGTGGGTTTTGACGTAGCACGACACATTTTACGCGACAACTCGACATTCACAGGGTGCCAACACGACAGATTTATGTGTCGAGTTGTCGTGTTGGTGGTATGAAAATGTCATGTTGCCGCCTTTTATTTGTCATGTTGTCGTATCTTCGCCCGCCAACACGCCAACACGACATGGCACAAATTAGCCACCATAGAACCGTAATTAACTCATGACACACATAAAGTGTCAAACATGGTAACCGGAAATTGTCACGTGTGTATCACGTGTGTGAGAGTTTCCAAATAAGGGTTAAAAACAGACTAGATCGGCGTGATATTCTTGTAGTTCGTCTTTTTTTTATGAATTCATGTGTGGTATTTATGTTTTAGTCAGTTGACATACGATGGATGTTTCTGAAGACATCTCTGCGGGAAAGTGCAAATGGGGTCGTTCCAGATACCTATCTATATGTAAAAATCAAAGGATTTAAAGGTTCATGGTAGGTTTCAGCCAAAATAAAAGTTATTGTTTAACGACAGTCCTTGAGGTAAGATGGAAATGTGTGAGAAGTTATGAAAATAGGTCAAATAGTTTTCAAGTTATGATCAAGGTTATGTTGCAGTTTAAAGTGTGACGGACGTTGCCGACAGACGACGGACGACAGAAGACGGACAAAGTAATCCCCAAGTTTATGTCATTCTACGCAAACGCTAGACAGGCATACCATACTCAGTTTGTTTGTTGTTACTGGTTAAGTGACAACAGACCCGGTATGGTGTATCACTGCAGACAGGTATACCATACTCAGTCTGTTGTTACTGGCTATATGACAACAGACCCAGTATGGTGTATCAATACAGACAGGTATACCATACTCAGTATGTTGTTACTGGCTAAGTGACAACAAACCCGGTATGGTGTATCTCTGCATACAGGTATACCATACTCAGTATGTTGTTACTGGCTATGCGACAACAGACCCAGTATGGTGTATCACTGCACGCAGATATACCATACCCAGCCTGTTGTCACTGGCTATATGACAACATACCCAGTATGGTGTATCATTACAGACAGGTATACCATACTCAGTATGTTGTTACTGGTTATGTGAAAACAGACACAGTATGGTGTATCACTGCAGACAGGTATACCATACTAAGTCTGATGTTACTGGCTATATGACAACATACCCAGTATGGTGTATCCCAGCAGACAGATATACCACACTCAGTCTATTGTTACTGGCTATTGACAACATACCCAGTATGATGTATCACTGCAGACATATACCATACTCATTCTGGTGTAACTGGATATATGACAACGTACCCAGTATGGTGTATCACTGCAGACAGGTATACCATACTCTGTTGTATCTGGTTATATGAAAACAGACACAGTACAGTGTATCACTGCAGACAGGTATACCATACTCAGTCTGTTGTTAATTTGTATATGACAACGTACCCATTATGTTGTATCACTGCAGACAGGTATACCCTACTAAGTCTGTTGTTACTGGCTGTGGTGGTGTACCCAGTATGGTGTATCACTGCAGAAATATACCATATTCTGTTGTAACTGGTAATATAAAAACAGACACAGTATGGTGTATCACTGCAGACAGGCATACCATACTGCGTCTGTTGTTACTGGCTATATGATAACATACCCAGTATGGTGTATCACTGCAGACAGTTATACCATACTCAGTCTGTTGTAAATGGCTCTATGACAACAGACCAAGTATGGTGTATCACTACAGACAGGTATACCATACTCAGTATGTTGTAACTGGTTATATGAAAACAGACACAGTATGGTGTATCACTGCAGAAAGGTATACCATGCTAAGTCTGATGTTACTGGCTATTGACAACATACCCAGTATGGTGTATCCCAGCAGACAGATATACCACACTCAGTCTATTGTTACTGGCTATTGACAACATACCCAGTATGGTGTATCACTGCAGACATATGCCATACTCATTCTGTTGTTACTGAACTGGCTATATGACAACATACCCAGTATGGTGTATCACTGCAAACTGGTATACCATACTCTCTTGTATCCCGTTATAAGAAAACAGACACAGTATGGGGTATCACTGCAGACCGTTATACCATACTCAGTCTGTTGTTACTGGCTATATGACAACATACCCAGTATGGTGTATCACTGCAGACAGGTATACCTTACCCAGTCTGTTGTTACTGGCTATGTGACAACAGACCCAGTATGGTGTATCTCTGCAGAAATATACCATACTCTGTTGTAACTGGTTATATGAAAACAGACTCAGTATGGTGTATCACTGCAGACAGTTATACCATACTCAGCCTGTTAAAGACTATATGACAACATACCCAGTATCGTGTATCACTGCAGCTAGTTATACCATACTCAGTCTGTTGTAACTGGCTATATGACAACAGACCCAATATGGTGTATCACTACAGACAGGTATACCATACACAGTATGTTGTAACTGGTTATGTGAAAACAGACACAGTATGGTGTATCACTGCAGACAGGTATACCATACTAATTCTGATGTTAATTACTGGCTATTGACAACATACCCAGTATGGTGTATCCCAGAAGACAGATATACCCCACTTAGTCTATTGTTACTGGCTATTGACAACATTACCAGTTTGGTGTATCACTGCCGACATATGCCATACTCATTATGTTGTTACTGAACTGGCTATATGACAACATACCCAGTATGGTGTATCACTGCAAACTGGTATACCATACTCTCTTGTATCCGGTTATAAGAAAACAGACACAGTATGGTGTATCACTGCAGACAGGTAAACCATACTCAGTCTGTTGTTACTGGCTATATGATAACATACCCAGTATGGTGATCACTGCAGACAGTTATACCATACTCAGACTGTTATTACTGGCTATATGATAACATACCCAGTATGGTGATCACTGCAGACAGTTTAACCATACTCAGTCTGTTGTTACTGGCTATATGACAAAAAAAACAGTATGGTGTATCACTGCAGACAGGTATACCATACTCTGTTGTTACTGGCTATATGACAAAAAAAAACAGTATTGTGTTTTACTGCAGGACAGCTATACCAATCTCAGTCTGTTCTTACTGGCTATATGACAACATACCCAGTATGGTGTTTTACTGCAGACAGCTATACCTCACTCAGTATGTTGTTACTGGCTATGTGACAACATACCCAGTATAGTGTATCACTGCAGACAGGTATACCATATTCAGCATGTTGTTACCGGCTATATGACAACATACCTAGAATGGTATATCACTGCAGACAGGTAAACCATACTCATCCTGATGTTACTGGCTATATGACAACATACCCAGTATGGTGCATCACTGCAGACAGGTATACCATACTCAGCATGTTACTGGCAGTATGACAAAATACCCAGTATGGTGTACCTCTGCAAACAGCAACTGAACTGCAGACATTTATACCATACTCAATATGTTATTTCTGGCTATATGACAACATACCCAATGTGGTGTATCTCTGCAGACAGTTATACCATTCTCAGCCTGTTACTGACTATATGATAACATACCCAGTATGGTGATCACTGCAGACAGTTATACCATACTCAAACTGTTATTTCTGGCTATATGACAACATACCCAGTATGGTGTATCATTGCAGACAGATATACCAAACTCAGCCTGTTACTGGCAATATGACAAAATACCCAGTATGGTGTATCATTGCAGACAGATATACCAAACTCAGCCTGTTACTGGCAATATGACAAAATACCCAGTATGGTGTACCATTGCAGACAGATATACCAAACTCAGCCTGTTACTGGCAATATGACAAAATACCCAGTAAGGTGTATCATTGCAGACAGTTACTGGCAATATGACAAAATACCCAGTATGGTGTATCATTGCAGACAGATATACCAAACTCAGCCTGTTACTGGCAATATGACAAAATACCCAGTATGGTGTATCATTGCAGACAGATATACCAAACTCAGCCTGTTACTGGCAATATGACAAAATACCCAGTATGGTGTATCACTGCAGACAGGTATACTCATCCTGATGTTACTGGCTATATGACAACATACCCAGTATGGTGTATCACTGCAGCTAGTAATACCATATTCAGCCTGTTAGTACTATGACAACATACCCAGTGTGGTTTATCACTGCAGCTAGTAATACCATAATCAGCCTGTTAGTACTGGCTATATGACAACATACCGAGTATGGTGTATCACTGCAGACAGGTATACTCATCCTGATGTTACTGGCTATATGACAACATACCCAGTATGGTGTATCACTGCAGACAGGTATACCATACTCATCCTGATGTTACTGGCTATATGACAACATACCCAGTATGGTGTAACACTGCGGACAGGTATACCATTTTCTGTCGGTTGAGCAACTCAACTGCAGAGAGTTATACCATACTCATCCTGATGTTACTGGCTATATGACAACAGACCCAGTATGGTGTTTCACTGCGGACAGGTTTACCATTTTCTGTCGGTTGAGCAACTCAACTGCAGACAATTATACCAGGCTCAGTCTGTTGTTACTGGCTATATGACCACATACCAAGTATGGTGTATCACTGCAGCTAGTAATACCATACTCAGCCTGTTAGTACTAGCTATATGAAAACATACCCGGTATGGTGTATCACTGCAGCTAGTAATACCATACTCAGCCTGTTAGTACTGGCTATATGACAACATAACCAGTATGGTGTATCACTGCAGACAGTAATACCATACTCAGCCTGCTGTTTCTGGTTATATGACAAAATACCCAGTATTGTGTTTTACTGCAGAAGACAGCTATACCAATCTCAGTCTGTTCTTACAGGCTATATGACAACATACCCAGTATGGTGTATCACAGCAGACAGGTATACCATATTCAGCCTGTTGTTACTGGCTATATGACAACATACCCAGAATGGTGTTTCACTGCAGACAGGTATACCATACTCATCCTGATGTTACTGGCTATATGACAACATACCCAGTATGGTGTATCACTGCAGACAGGTATACCATACTCATCCTGATGTTACTGGCTATATGACAACATACCCAATATGGTGTATCACTGCAGACAGGTATACCATACTCATCCTGATGTTACTGGCTATATGACAACATACCCAGTATGGTGTATCACTGCAGACAGGTATACCATACTCATCCTGATTTTACTGGCTATATGACAACATACCCAGTATGGTGTATCACTGTTATGACAGACGAGCACTCTCCTATAACATAATCTGACTGAGAACACTATTAAGTTTAAAACAGAAAACTAACCATTTTATTTATGGCACATATTAACATTGCAGAATTCCGTTTTTCGAGTATTGTCCCATCCTTTCAGTTTGTAATATTGCACTTTCCAGTTTAATGCTTTTTCATTCAACTCTTAAAGTGTGTACATCAGTCTTTTACTAGAAAGTATATTTTCTCTTTTTTTTAAATGTTCCAATTCATCATGAACTGTCTTATCAATTAAAATGGTGTTATCCCCGTATTGTTCAACTCTAAAATATCAATTCTTCATTAATTTAGGATGAAATCGGGATTAAAACGCTGACACTAAACCTGGTGCGTAACCCAGGATAGCAAATATTACTGTGCTATATGAATTTCTTTATTGTTCGGCGCCCCCTTGAGGGCGCCGGACATACTGTGGTAGTACTTTGACCTTAGGCATGGGGAATCAAAAGGACTGATAGTTGAGTATGTTTGGATTGTAATTAAAAATGTTTAAATGGCATTTAAAGCATGCTATAAAACGCACCAGAATAAGATATAAAACACAAGAGATAAAACTGCTTAGCGATTTCTTGAATTTCTGTAAGAAATGATGCACCAATAATTCAAAAATTATACAAAATCATTTCATTAAAACGATGTCTCCCTGTATTTTGACTGAAAACGAGGCTGATTATAAAATCAAATGGTTAAATGCGTAATACGAATTTTAGAAAAATTTAACGAAATTTATCGATCGTAATATCTGCGTTTCAAATGTTTTCACATTGTTCTCGTTTTTAAATCGTTTTGATTAATTATTATTGGCAAATTACATTAAATGTTGCTAAGAAATGAGAAAATACGATGATATATCGGAAAGTTTTGGCATTTAAATTTCGTTTACGGGAAATCGCTAATTTTGTAATGCTTCATTTTGACTGTCAAATGCAGACAAATGTATTGAAAACGAAAGTAGATTTATGAGCGCAGACTCTTTGCATCAAGTTTTTCTTGTATTAAAATGTAAACATTTTCTATATAGAGTATCATCCAAATAAAGCCTGGGCTGGTCATAGTGGACAGCCATGATGTCTGGCCGGGCTGCTCTTACACAGCCTGGGCAGGTCATAGTGGACAGCCATGATGTCTGGCCGGACTGCTCTTACACAGCCTGGGCAGGTCATAGTGGACGGCCGTGATGTCTGGCCGGGCTGCTCTTACACAGCCTGGGCAGGTCATAGTGGACAGCCGTGATGTCTGGCTGGGCTGCTCTTACACAGTGATGTCTGGCGGGACTGCTCTTACACAGCCTGGGCTGGTCATAGTGGACAGCCATGATGTCTGGCCGGGCTGCTCTTACACAGTGATGTCTGGCGGGACTGAACTTACACAGCCTGGGCAGGTCATAGTGGACGGCCGTGATGTCTGGCCGAGCTGCTCTTACACAGCCTGGGCAGGTCATAGTGGACAGCCATGATGTCTGGCCGGGCTGCTCTTACACAGTGATGTCTGGCGGGACTGCTCTTACACAGCCTGGGCAGGTCATAGTGGACAGCCATGATGTCTGGCCGGGCTGCACTTACACAGTGATGTCTGGCGGGACTGCTCTTACACAGCCTGGGCAGGTCATAGTGGACAGCCGTGATGTCTGGCCGGGCTGCTCTTACACAGTGATGTCTGGCGGGACTGCTCTTACACAGCCTGGGCTGGTCATAGTGGACAGCCATGATGTCTGGCCGGGCTGCTCTTACACAGTGATGTCTGGCGGGACTGATCTTACACAGCCTGGGCAGGTCATAGTGGACGGCCGTGATGTCTGGCCGAGCTGCTCTTACACAGCCTGGGCAGGTCATAGTGGACAGCCATGATGTCTGGCCGGGCTGCTCTTACACAGTGATGTCTGGCGGGACTGCTCTTACACAGCCTGGGCAGGTCATAGTGGACAGCCATGATGTCTGGCCGGGCTGCTCTTACACAGTGATGTCTGGCTGGACTGCTCTTACACAGCCTGGGCTGGTCATAGTGGACAGCCATGATGTCTGGCCGGACTGCTCTTACACACAGTGATGTCTGGCGGGACTGCTCTTACACAGCCTGGGCAGGTCATAGTGGACGGCCGTGATGTCTGGCCAGACTGCTCTTACACAGCCTGGGCAGGTCATAGTGGACAGCCATGATGTCTGGCCGGGCTGCTCTTACACAGCCTGGGCAGGTCATAGTGGACAGCCGTGATGTCTGGCCGGACTGCTCTTACACAGCCTGGGCAGGTCATAGTGGACGGCCGTGATGTCTGGCCGGGCTGCTCTTACACAGCCTGGGCAGGTCATAGTGGACGGCCGTGATGTCTGGCCGGGCTGCTCTTACACAGCCTGGGCAGGTCATAGTGGACAGCCGTGATGTCTGGCCGGGCCGTTTGGAAAATTGTCTGAATGACCTAGTTAATTCAAAATACATTTAACCAAGTCAACATAGCAACGTTTGTTAATATTATGTCCATGACCACTAAATATACCAAGGTTTAGTACTGATGATAAGATAGTTAAAATAACTGATAAACACGTGTACTGTTATTTAATAACGTATGTTTTAATTCTTCAAAATTTTGGCGCCGAATTGATGCTTTGCATCAAGTTTTTCTTGTACTCATTGTACGGCTCATTCATTGTTTACGAGTATATCACAATCTTGAATAATTATGAACAACCGTTATTTGCTATTTTTAAGTCGGATCCATTGGCTCCCACAAAAAGCCTGACCTACCACTTTTAACACATGTATGTTTCTTCGTTAAGCTAGCTAATAGTTATTAATAACTATAAATAATACACCAAAATAATTAGTTTAGAAATATTTCAGAAAGTATCAACTTATGTAGATAAAATATATATGCCGCAATTTTCGTTAATATTCCAGATTGTCGTGTGTCCCTTTAAATGCATATAGGTGTAAAATGTTTATATATGCGCATGTTTACATAACCGTGTAGAGATCCATCATCTATCGCGGTAGCCTGGCCCCACAGTTCCTACAGACGTGCTCCATGGTGAACAGACAAAATATAAACCCTAGCGGGAAGCAGAATATAAAACATCTCGTTATATTGAACGATATATAACGTTAGGAGAGTAAGCAAAGCAATGCGAAAGATTTCGTTAGGAGAGTAAGCAAAGCAATGCGAAAGATTTCAGATGTGTGCGTTATTTTCACATTTTAGGGGTTTGTCGTTCAATTGTAAACAATAATTTCACTCGCTCTTCGGGCTCGTGAAGTTATTGTTTACAATTGAACTCCATATAGTTTACCTAAGGCGCAAAAACGTGTTTTTTTTTGCGCCACTGTTACGTAATCAGTGTTTGTTGTGACGTTGTTCTTTGTTAAATAAGATGTCATAGTTTTTTGTTTTTTTAATTAAACCGTTAAGAAGTCTGTGTTGTTATTTTTTTAAAAACAACATTAAATATATTTCCAAGCAGACGTAAATGAATCATTATTTTGGTCTTTGCCATATCCATAAAAAGTCCCTCACTTAGTTAATGTATTAGATGCATGCTTAATAAGCTGGTATGAAGTATGCAATACAAGACACAATCTACACTTTAAATCAATGATAAAAACATCATACTAACTTATAAAATGGGTCATTTGTAATCTTGGTTATTCGAATTTAGCAAACGATTTTAGGATCAATACCAATTATTTACCTTTACTTAAAGCTGTACAGTCCCTATTTTAACTGGTAATAACTCATGAATATGAATGAGTCACGTGTAAAGTAGTTTCAAATCGACGAACACCCAAAAAGTCGGTATATAAGGAGAAATCGATACTTAAAATTTCACATTTTTATTTAGCCTCCGTACAGGTTACATCGATAAATATACGGCTCCAGAATATATGTGATAAAAAAAAAAGTTGCCCCGAACGGGATTTGAACCACAGCCTTGCACTTGTAAGATTTGAAAGATGTACGCTAAACCTCTAGACCACTGCTATTTATTGGTATTTTGTAGCATTTTTAACACTAAATAGGCATTACGTAATAACAAAAGCGCGCACACAAACTCATCAAGCGCTAAAGAACAAGTCGAGATATGGTTGATTTGAGGCGAAGTATTAGTTTCATATTGATAAGATACAGTATTACACCAGGCAATGTTAATTTACACGTGCGACAATATGGACTGCATATTTATTGATCCATCATTAGTTGCGTTCAAATATGTTAAGTTATTTTGCCTCATAATATATGGTAGTTAGTATACTATTTTCTCAAGTAGCGTCGTAGTTCAGTGGATAGAGCAGAGGACTTGAAATCAGAAGGTCGTGTGTTCGAGGCCCGAAAGAAGCTAACTTTTTTTTTGTAAAAATTACTGTTACCTGTGTATAGGCACGAGGTGCACTGGTCGATGTATATACAGTAAATGATTTCCTTCGCTATATTTGCTCGCTTAAATACCCGATTTCGACATGAGCTGGTGAACATGAAGTTACATATAAAAACACGCCTACAAAGAAGAAATCGATTGATATAGGGACTCTATAGCTTTAAAAGGCGATTGCGAGACCAGTTTGTTCAAGAATGGAGTATGAGTATACATAATTCGCCTAAACTT
The DNA here is from genome assembly GCA_037043455.1 of Cyrtodaria siliqua. NCBI lineage: Eukaryota > Metazoa > Mollusca > Bivalvia > Adapedonta > Hiatellidae > Cyrtodaria > Cyrtodaria siliqua. Next base: position 20,382 of record JAWPHD010006040.1, read on the forward strand.
GATTATTATGTAAAATTTAAAAACACATTTTGCTATGAAGATTATATAGACAAACTTAAAAGTGATTCTCTAAGAAAACATTTTACGTGCTTAAGATTAAGTTCACATTCTCTTGAAATTGAGACCGGGCGATATAATGGTGTTGATCGTGCTAATAGATTATGTAAACTTTGTAATCAGAATGTTAGTGAGTCAGAATACCATTTCTTGCTGTGTTGTACTAAATACAACGATATTCGTACTAAATACTTAGGCCGCATAGCTTGGCCTACACTCAATAAATTTACATATATCATGTCGTCTTAAAAATGGAAAAATGTTTATAAAAATTTCAAAATGTATTCAAGAAGCTCTTGTAATAAGAAAAAATACCCTTGGGAATATGATTGTTTCGCAAGAATAATATACATGTAATGTATTGTTAAATGTGTAATTATGTTATATATGTTTATTACAATATGTGTTGTCTTCGCCATATTTCTTTGTAAAACTTTGTAAATGGCCAAAGGCAAAATTTGCCGATTGCTGAATAAACTTGAAACTTGAAACTTGATAACACTCAGATCTCTTTTTTACACTAAATAATAGACTTAATTGCATTTAGACACAATACGTGTGCATAATAAACACAATACGTGTGCATAATAAACACAATACGTGTACACAATACGTGTGCATAATAAACACAATACGTGTGCATAATAAACACAATACGTGTCCATAATAAAAGCATTGTAAATAAGCAAATTTGAATAAAATGAAAAAAACACTCTCCACTGCCTCAACATGTTCTCTTCGGAAATGTTGAAATTTCAAAAAAATAATATAAAACTAAAAAATCGCTCGCTAACCACTCCAAAAGAAATTCCGAAGGACTAAACATCAAATTGGTGTGGCCTAAACCTAGTTGTTTGACTATGGTGTAATGAGTATGTAACATATGCTTGATAAATGAGTATTTGTCAGTATAGTGCCTTTAAACAGAAAACAACAACACTGTAATCTTGAAATATGTACCAAGCATTAAAGGGACACACGGCAATCTTGAAGTTGTTACCAAGCATTAAAGGAACACACGGCAATCTTGAAGTTGTTATCAAGCATTAAAGGGACACACTGCAATCTTGCAGTTGTTATCAAGCATTAAAGGAACACATGGCAATCTTGAAGTTGTTATCAAGCATTAAAGGGACACACGGAAATCTTGAAGTTGTTATCAAGCATTAAAGGAACACACGGCAATCTTGAAGTTGTTATCAAGCATTAAAGGGACACACGGCAATCTTGAAGTTGTTATCAAGCATTAAAGGGACACACGGCAATCTTGAAGTTGTTATCAAGCATTAAAGGAACACACGGCAATCTTGAAGTTGTTATCAAGCATTAAAGGAACACACGGCAATCTTGAAGTTGTTATCAAGCATTAAAGAAGGGACACACGGCAATCTTGAAGTTGTTATCAAGCATTAAAGGAACACACGGCAATCTTGAAGTTGTTATCAAGCATTAAAAGTATAGCCTCTCGACTTATTAATTCAGTATCACGTTGACTTTAAAACCTGCGTCCATACATTTAAATACACATTTTAGTTTTCAACTTTTCTTAGTTCTACCATAAGTTTAAATATATTATTGGTGAAATAGAATCATTAGTAAGAAATTTAAAATATGCAAACACAATTTGCTTTGTACAATTCTTATAATTAATATTAATGATCGAACAAATGAAGTTTATGTAGAAAAACTAACGGGACGCCGCGAGTCTTTAAAAAATCTAAATTGCCGTGTATCCCTTTAACCTTTATATTATTTCAAGCCTTAGGCAGTATAATTATGTCATTTCAATTCATTCATTTAATTGCATATATTGTAACATTTTATAGAGAATAATTAACAGCATAAATTTGATACTGAATTTATGTCACGAGGGAAAAAAGTGGTAATTTGGTTAAAAAAAATGTTCGAACTCTTTTTATTCAACCGGTGTGTTTTTTTAACAAATATGTTAAGAAAGTAGTTCCGGCAAAGTTATATCATCAGACAGACAGACAGAGAGACTTTTTATTCAGACTTGTACAAAGTACATCGTCTACAATACATACATATTAGCATATATAATGTCAACGTATATATACAAGTAAATGGTGAAATATATACAAATGGTATCATTAATCATTTCATTATTATTATTATTATTATTATTATTATGTAGTAGTAGTATAGTAAATAAGAGTAGGAGGTTGAACTAAGTAACTACCTTTCAATAGTAAATAAAGCGTTTCTTAATAAAATTGATTCTTTAACATATAACGAAAGTTTTATTATTTCCATCTTGTCATGTGATTTCAATGGTGAAATATATACAAATGGTATAATTTATCATTTCATTATTATTATTATTATTATTATTATTATTATTATTATTATGTAGTATAGTAAATAAGAGTAGGAGGTTGAACTAAGTAACTACCTTTCAATAGTTAATGATGCGTTTCTTAATATAATTGATTCTTTAACATATAACGAAAGTTTTATTATATCTATCTTGTCATGTGATTTCAGTAACTCCAAATATTTGAAAACAGAAGGACGTTTGTAATAACAACGTTTTAAGTATTTCTTTCTAATATCAATATAACAAGGACAAATACATACAAAATGAAATTCATCTTCTATATCTATACTATTACAAATTAGGCAATATCCTTCTTCACGAAGTGTACTATTGTTGGCATATCTACCAGTCTGTATTCTGCGTGGATGTACAGATAGTCGAAGTCTAGTAAAATATAGACGTAAACTTCTTGGCAAAATATCTAAATATGTTTCATATTCTAAACTAGTTTTAATATCTTTGTACAATGTTAACACAGAACTGTTGTTTAAGGTACCCCACCAATTGTGTTTAAAGGCATCTAAAACTCTAATTCTAAAGTCATACAAAAATACGTCACTGTTTATATAAGAAGCATTATCGAATACATAAGAAAAACCGTAATCATCTAGTAATTTCTTAACACTGCTAACCCAGTTCGTTTTTCCGTTATTACAGTCCTGTAAAGCGTGTTCATACACAGTCTTTAGAATGATATTGTCAGTATTTATTACTTTCAACCAATATTTCATAATTCTTATATATCTATTAAAGCAGAAATTTGTCCTAAATCAACAAATCCGTTGTTGATATGTTTTTAATTATCAAATATCATTATAAATACGATGGTAACTATGCTATTGATGTATTTTTAGTGAAAATATGTTTTTAAAGATAAAAACCGAAAAGACGAACAGGCTACGCTAAAAAATTGAAAAAAAATCAAAGGGGGAAAACTCTTCCTCGTAAAACCGGAAGTGACGTCATTGGGAACAAAACGAAACCATTTGTACATAGGGAAAGCACGCAAAAACAGTATAGTGTGTGTGAAAATGTCGGAATTAAGCGACTATGATGCCGAGTCAGATGAAATGCCCATGATAAGAAGGTTGCACAATGTGCAACCTTACGATTTTGAGCCAGAATTCGTGTCTGAGGATGAAAATACCTCGGATTCATCAACCGATGGCGATGAGGAAGTTGAACGCGGTGCAGGTCATCGAAATTATGAAAGTCACCAGCAACGCTGCAATATTATATTCCGAATGAATGGACATGGTCTAATACTTGTACATTAATACGAGCGTCAGATTATAAGGACTTTATTTTTGCCGAAAAATAGACATTGAAAAAATATATTTAGAGTCTAGTAAGTATAATTGATAAATAAATAAATGTAACAGCATCTAATTTCTATAGTATTCTATATACCATAAGTCCCCGCCGCCTCCAAAACAGTCTATAGTGGTGTATGAGATTCGGATTTGCAGTATGACACGCTCTCCACGTGCCGCCAAATAACAATATACCACACAGCGACTAATCAACTATTGCGGTGCCCTATTGAAGTACAGCCTAATCATGGTACAAACGTCGGTATATGACAAAATCACGCACCATTTAGGGAAACGTAGTTTTATGATATGCCTACATTTCCTGTATATTGCAATTCCGTGAGCGGTGCAATACCGCCGCGGCGAGCCGCGTATTGCACAAGACGGATATATGATGCGTGAGAAACTAGTTAGTTCATCGCGCACGAAGATGATCTAAATAATATAGTCAAATGTATTATGAGCACGACATAATGTATTATGTACATGTAGAGATCGAAAAAACAGACCTAACAATTTTTTTATTTAGAATATAAAGTATATATATGCTTGTAAAGCACTTATTTTACTTACTGCATGAGGTAAAAGCCGTTATTGTTGTTGTTTTGCCATACAACATTACTGAACTAATATAATAGCTAGTAACATTATCAATTTTCTGCGTTTTAATAGACATCCATGAAACATTTTGTCATTATTTTCAAATCCAGAGACCGATATATAACTCTATATAAATCTATAACACTATTGGCAGAAGAAGGTGTATAATTTAAAACAAAACAAAAAAAAAATACTACAAAATATATATTGAAACAACGACAGTGTTTATTTCACCGAATTCATTTACATTCATATGCTAAACCTTTTTAGCGATCTTTTGAAAAAGACGGCTACATTATATTAGCGCCGTTCACGTAAGACGCATGCATCTAATTCAACAGCTAAACAATCACGATGTACAGATCTAAGACTATATACCTTTCTACAATTTATCATACACATACCCGAGGAATTGCTAAGATAACTGAACAAAAACTTCTATCTTACCTCATTTAATAATTTCTTCCTCAACGCCGGTCGAATCGGCGAATAAAACTTGCTCGGAGACGGCGGGGTTAGGCACTTCTAATTTTTGTAGGAAAATATTGTTGGTATCGCTGTTGTTTTAAATCTGCATGGCCGTCTGTCCTTCAAATTCAATGAAAATGAAACCAAAGGATGGATTTCCCACGAATCCAACTCAAAGTGTTTACTACAAACTCGCGCGTCTTTCGAAGGTTCCCATTTTTTTGACGCGACGGGCGATTTTCGTCGACAGCGGTCCACCCACAATTCAAATCTTAATCTATCATTAACCTGATTAGGAAAACGAAAAAAACTGATGTTATTAGATTGTCCTTTTTTATGCACACTTCGACACCCAGCTACAGCACACGGCATTTTTAACACGTACCATAAAACTTAATCCTACATAGACAATACTATACAACTCAATGCGACACCGCTGATCGTTTAGTACCAATGACGTCACAGGATCACGTGACACTTACCTGTCTTCAAAAAGGGCGAAACTCAAGCGTGTGCGCTATGAGATAAAATTGCCTTCTGTGAGAAAACGGGACAACCAATAAGTGTAATATTTGAACAGATTGTATATTATATACATATATTTCAGAATATATGCTCAAAAAACACGCTAAATTTCACCTTTAACATATAGGGGATATCTTCCAAGTTCGCCATACACAGCTGCATTGCATGTATTAGGTAGTACCTTTAATAACCTTTTACAAAATGTTAAATGAATTCTTTCAATTTCTTCAGATTTAGTATTGCCCCAAATCACACGTGCATAACTTAGAACAGACACAACAAAGGCATCGAACAACTGACATAAAGTTTTAGGACTCAAATAATATACTTTACATTTACATGTGATGATATAAAAAAAGTTATATCGTCACCAGTGAACTTTTTTTGTGTAATACTAAAATTACGTCATTCATAGTTCAATGTAAATTTATGACAGTTATGTAATAAAAAACTGTTAACTATAGTCGACTTATAAGCCCATTGGGCCGGGTGCTATTTATTTTCTTCTGTACTATGATTGTATTGTATATTATGCACATGTCACTACAGTGTGGTATATTGCAATTTAAATAGACTATTCTACTCATTTGTTTCCGTATCGAATTGTATTAAAACTGATTCATCAAGTGCATAATAATCGCCACAAAGTAATAATACTGAATTGCAACTGCTCTAGTATTCTACATCTAACTATGTAATCATAGCCTCACTTCTCCCTTACCTGCTACTTCTTCTAACTACATCCCACGTACCCCTACCCCGTTATATAACATCATATTTTGTGTACTATGCCTCATGTTGTTATTTCATGTATTTCATATATGTTGTAACCTGAGTGAAACAATAAAGATTATGATTATGATTATGATTATGATTATTATAATAAAATATTTACTTACTTACATACTTTACTTACTTATACATTAACACCTCAATGTATTAATCTAGTATCATTTTGACTGTAAACCTGCTTGCATACTAGTTATGATTTGGAGCTTTTTTGGTTACCTTCATTATTCTAGCATAGGTTTAAATATATAACCGGTGCAATATTATCAAGAACTAGTAATATGAAAATCAATAGGATTTGAATTACGAGAATGAATTGTTTGATGACAATTGAATAAAATGAATTCACTCATCACATATCGAATGTTCAGCGCAAGACTATTGTATCTCCTTCTTTATTCATATGTAGTTACACTCGACTTGCGCTGACCTTTCGATATATACCTTGACAATAGAAAAGAAAATGTGGCGATGGTGGCAGGTTATAATTTGTTCAGTCAAAATCAATCGCAACTTTCTTATGTTTCTGCGTCATTCTTTCATTTTTCTGATAATGTTGGTTTGATTATAAGTTTTTTCCCAACTATATAACATCCAAAACATAGCATTCATGTAATCGGGAGTCGGCATTGTCAACTGAAGCTAATGTACCCCCTTTTGAAAGCATGTAATACGTTTCTCAGACAGTGTCGTAGAGCCTTTGCGGCGGTAACATGACTCATGAAAGCCCCACGGAAGTCACGTGATCTCAGAATTAGAATCTAACTCCACAGCGGTCACACCGCTTCTCCATCATTAGCAAACAACATAAGACTCCGATCGGGAAGAAACAAATAGCCAGACATATCCCCAGACCAGTGAAGTCGTCTAATAGATTGCCAGCCTGAAAGGAGAAACAACATATAGGTCAAATAGTAACATATAGGTAAAATGGTAACATATAGGTCAAATAGTAAAACATTTCTTAACATTTATACATATTTCGAACAGTAAACAGTAACATATTCCTTAAAATATATAATTTCATATTAATATCTGAATTAATACTAATTATATATATACTATTTATATATTAATTTTACATTCTAATTATAGAATATACACATTATTATAATAATTATATTCTAACTATATAATATACTAATTGATTATATATTAATTTTACATTCTTATTATATACCGTACGAATTATATAAATTATATAATAATTATATTCTATTCCAAAGTTCACTAATGATAAAACCTATATTCCAATTATACACTAATTATGAGCTTAGTTTAATAATAATATCCTGTACTTATTATATACCAATAAAAATAATTAAATTCTAGTTATATAGAACTGGTGTACTAATTGTATTCTTCACTAATTATATACTATACTAATTATACACTAATTATAAACACAATGTATGTACTAATATTATTACATAGGTATTATAAAAGTATACTTTATCAACATTTAGAGTGAGTTTTTACAAAGAGCTTGCCTCCAGAATGTATCTAAAATGAATCGCTGCTTGGTTATTGTGAAATTGTATTGTAACTTATAAATACTAATAAACTACATTTAACACACTAATCTTTCTGAAAGTAGCATTTATTAAAACACATGCGACAAGACAAAGTCTTCAAATTCTCTAATCCGTACAATTTCAATGCATTGAGTACGCCGACATTTTGCATCTAATTCTATTAATATGAACTACGTGACTTGTTGAGTCTACCTTTAGAATAAATAGTTTCTTTGAGTTTCGTGTTGTGTTTACGTTAGTAACTCAAACTTCGTTTTATTGTGTGACTGTACATATAAATTGAACAAAACGTCATGCAACACTTTTAATATGGCAGAACTTTTCTTTTCTTCCTATGCCAAGCACAACAATATCCGGAGACAAGCCTCTTTAAACTATTCATGAAAATTCTGTCTCACCCTACAGAACGGACACCCTCCGACAACGACTGTTTGTGGTTGTGATTTGACCACGGTAACGTTCTGTGCAGATTGTTGCTGGTATCCCGCCGGTTGTTGCTGGTATCCCGCCGATTGTTGCTGGTATCCCGCCGGTTGTTGCTGATATCCATATTGCTGAGAACCTGAAGTACATAAATACTTTCGGTTAGTTAGTGTAATAAGTCCATGGTGACACAATATCATAACACACTAGTGTAACACACTAGTGTAACATGGTGACACAATATCATAACACACTAGTGTACTGCATGATATGCAAGTTGAACTATCGCTCTGTGTATACTAGCTTCCTATGGTATCAAGGGTTCTATTGTATCACGGTAGTGTCCAATATATAAAACCGTATGCATCTCTGCTAAAATATGATTATTATGTTATAGATGTGATGACTTTATGTACATATAATAAAATAATTGAATAAAATAAGCATATTTATCATAAATAAAAGGATATTTCTAAATAACGCAAAAATGTTGACAATTTCCTTATCATCTATAAAATGCATCACCCCTAGTCTCCATAAATGCAGTTTCATTACCTTGAAGGTTATAAAAATCATTAATTTTTAGTCCGATGAGTCTGTTGTACATTATTGTTTCTACAAATGGTCACTCATTAAACCTAATACCAGTTACTAACATATACAGGATACACAATATGTGCATACCTTGATACCATAGAACTTTTAAAATAATAAGCTCAATGAGGGTACCCTTCTTTTGAAATCTAATTCTGACATTTTTACGTAAACTTTATTACATTTTATATCATAACAATTTAGTAGAAGGGTCACAGAAAGCATCTGAGTTTCCTTTTTCTTTAAATATTGTTTACAGTTTATTTTTTTGGTCCAACCATTTAAGTACCGTGATACCATAGAACACCATGCTACTATCGGCATTGCCTCGTTGATTTTCGTAACCGTTAAAAATACAGGATTACGGAAATCGACGAGGCAGTTCCCTTACTCGGTGAGGTACGGAGAAGACCGACGCAATCTGTAAAAGAAATCAGTGATTTAAGAAGAGAGACACGTACGTTATGCGGCATTTTCGGAGTACTTTAATAAATAGCTTCTCACATTCGTGACTATTAAATATTTAATTTATTAAACTCGTTGGATAAAATTGATAGAGATGCTTGGCACAACCTCAAAGCATATGAGTTAATCCAACTCGTTTAATAAATTCAGCATAAAACATGCACTAATGTTAGATCTCATGTTATCTGATTTTATCCAAAGAGTTGAATAAATTCAATATTAAACAAGCACTCATGATAGATCTCATTTATATATATATAATCCGAATTCAAAGAGCGCAAAATAATTAACTACCACAAGGAAAAAACGCAAATATACGCTACTGATCTATATCAATGTACACTACTGATCTATACAAATGTACACTAGTGATCTATACAAATGTACACTACTGATCTAATCAAATATACGCTACTGATCTGTACACATGTACACTACTGATCTATACAAATATACGATACTTATCTATACAAATATGCGCTGCTGATCTATACAAATATGCACTACTGGGCTATACAAATATACGCTACTGATCTATACAAATGTACACTACTGATCTATACAAATATACGCTACTGATCTATACAAATATACGCTACTGATTTACATAAATGTACACTGCTGATCTATACAAATGTACACTACTGATCTATACATACACTACTGGGCTATACAAATGTACACTACTGATCTATAAACATGTACACTATTGATCTATACAAATGTACACTACTGGGCTATACAAATGTACACTACTGATCCATACAAATGTACACTTCTGATCTATACAAATGTACACTACTGATCTAAACAAATGTACACTACTGATCTATACATACACTACTGATCTATACAAATGTACACTACTGATCTATACATATACTACTGATCTATACAAATTTAAACTACTGATCTATAAAAATGTACACGACTGATCTATAAAAAGAAACTCTACTGGGCTATACAAATGTACACTACTGCGCTATACAAAGGTACATTACTGATCCATACAAATGTACACTTCTGATCTATACAAATGTACACTTCTGATCTATACAAATGTACAATACTGATCTATACACATGTACACTACCGATCTATAAAAATGTATACTACTGATCTATATAAATGTACACTACTGATCTATACAAATGTACACTACTGAGTTATACAAATGTACATTACTGATCTATACAAATGTACACTACTGCGCTATACAAATGTACATTACTGATCCATACAAATGTACACTTCTGATCTATACAAATGTACAATACTGATCTATACACATGTACACTACCGATCTATAAAAATGTATACTACTGATCTATATAAATGTACACTACTGATCTATACAAATGTACACTACTGAGTTATACAAATGTACACTACTGATCTATACAAATGTACACTACTGATCTATACAAATGTACACCACTGATCTAAACATATGTAATTTGCACAATACTGATCTATACAAATGTACACTACTGATCTGTCAAAATGTACACTTCTGATCTATACAAATGTACACTACTGATCTATGAAAATGTACTCTACTGGGCTATACACATGTACACTACTGGGCGATACAAATGTACATTACTGATCCATACAAACGTACACTTCAGATCTATACAATTGTAATTTGCACACTACTGATCTATACAAATGTACTCTACTGGGCTATACAAATGTACACTACTGGGCTTTACAAATGTACACTAGTGATCCATACAAATGTACACTTCTGATCTATACAAATGTACAATACTGATCTATACAAATGTACACTACTGATCTGTAAATACACTACCGATCTATACAAATGTACACTACTGATCTATAAAAATGCATACTACTGATCTATATAAATGTACACTACTGATCTATACAAATGTACACTACTGTGTTATACAAATGTACACTACTGATCTAAACAAATGTAATTTGTACACTACAGATCTATACAAATGTACATTACTGAACTATACACATATACACTACTGATCTATACATAAACTACTGATCTGTAAAAATGTACACTACTGATCTATAAAAATGCACACTACTGATCTATATAAATGTACACTACTGATCTATACAAATGTAAACTACTGATCTATACAAATTTACACTCTTGATCTATACAAATATGCACTACTGATACATTCAAATGGACACTACTGATCTATATAAATGTAGACTACTGATCTATACAAATAAACACTACTAAGCGATAAAGATGTACACTACTGATCCATACAAAGATACAATACTGATCTATAAAAATGCACACTACTAATCCATACAAATATACACTACTGATCCATACAAACATACACTTCTGATTTATACAAATTTACACTACTGATCTATGAAAATGCGCACTACTGATCTATACACATATACACTACTGATCTATACATATACTACTGGTCTGTACACATTTACACTACTGATCAATACAAATGTACACTACTGATCTATGAAAATGTACACTACTGATCTATACAAATGTACACTACGGATCTATGAAAATGTACACTACTGATCTATACACATATACACTTCTGATCTATACATACACTACTGATCTGTACAAATGTACACTACTGATCTATATAACAATATACACTACTGATCTATACAAATGTAAACTACTGCGCTATACAAATGTACACTTCTGATCTATACAAATGTACACTTCTGATCTATACAAATGTACACTACTGATCTATACACATGTACACTACTGATCTATACAAATGTACACTTCTGATCTATACAAATGTACACTTCTGATCTATACAAATGTACACTACTGATCCATACAAATGTACACTTCTGATCTATACAAATGTACACTTCTGATCTATACAAATGTACACTACTGATCTATACACATGTACACTACTGATCTATACAAATGTACACTTCTGATCTATACACATGTACACTACTGATCTATACAAATGTACACTTCTGATCTTTACAAATGTACACTACTGATCTATACAAATGTACACTACTGATCTATACACATGTACACTACTGATCTATACACATGTACACTTCTGATCTATACAAATGTACAATACTGATCTATACACATGTACACTTCTGATCTATACAAATGTACACTACTGATCTATACACATGTACACTACTGATCTATACAAAATGTACACTTCTGATCTATACAAATTTACACTTCTGATCTATACAAATGTACACTACTGATCTATACACATGTACACTACTGATCTATACAAATGTACACTTCTGATCTATACACATGTACACTACTGATCTATACAAATGTACACTTCTGATCTATATAAATGTACACTACTGATCTATACACATGTACACTACTGATCTATACACATGTACACTTCTGATCTATACAAATGTACAATACTGATCTATACACATGTACACTTCTGATCTATACAAATGTACACTTCTGATCTATACAAATGTACACTACTGATCTATACACATGTACACTACTGATCTATACAAATGTACACTTCTGATCTATACAAATGTACACTTCTGATCTATACAAATGTACACTACTGATCTATACACATGTACACTACCGATCTATACACATGTACACTTCCGATCTATACAAATGTACACTACCGATCTATAAAAATGTATACTACTGATCTATACAAATGTACACTACTGAGTTATACAAATGTACACTTCTGATCTATACAAATGTACACTTCTGATCTATACAAATGTACACTACTGATCTATACACATGTACACTACTGATCTATACACATGTACACTTCTGATCTATACAAATGTACAATACTGATCTATACACATGTACACTACCGATCTATACAAATGTACACTACCGATCTATAAACATGTATACTACTGATCTATACAAATGTACACTACTGATCTATACAAATGTACACTACTGCGCTATACAAATGTACATTACTGATCCATACAAATGTACACTTCTGACCTATACAAATGTACACTTCTGATCTATACAAATGTACAATACTGATCTATACACATGTACACTACCGATCTATACAAAGGTACACTACCGATCTATAAAAATGTATACTACTGATCTATATAAATGTACACTACTGATCTATACAAATGTATACTACTGAGTTATACAAATGTACACTACTGAGTTATACAAATGTACACTACTGATCTATACAAATGTACACTACTGATCTATACAAATGTACACTACTGAGTTATACAAATGTACACTACTGATCTATACAAATGTATACTACTGATCTATATAAATGTACACTACTGATCTATACAAATGTACACTACTGAGTTATACAAATGTACATTACTGATCTATACAAATGTACACTACTGATCTAAACATATGTAATTTGCACAATACTGATCTATACAAATGTACACTACTGAACTATACACATATACACTACTGATCTATACATACACTACTGATCTGTCAAAATGTACACTTCTGATCTATACAAATGTACACTACTGATCTATGAAAATGTACTCTACTGGGCTATACACATGTACACTACTGGGCGATACAAATGTACATTACTGATCCATACAAACGTACACTTCAGATCTATACAATTGTAATTTGCACACTACTGATCTATACAAATGTACTCTTCTGGGCTATACAAATGTACACTACTGGGCTTTACAAATGTACACTAGTGATCCATACAAATGTACACTTCTGATCTATACAAATGTACAATAATGATCTATACAAATGTAAACTACTGATCTATAAATACACTACCGATCTATACAAATGTACACTACTGATCTATAAAAATGCATACTACTGATCTATATAAATGTACACTACTGATCTATACAAATGTACACTACTGAGTTATACAAATGTACACTACTGAGTTATACAAATGTACACTACTGATCTAAACAAATGTAATTTGTACACTACAGATCTATACAAATGTACACTACTGAACTATACACATATACACTACTGATCTATACATAAACTACTGATCTGTAAAAATGTACACTACTGATCTATAAAAATGTACACTACTGATCTATATAAATGTACACTACTGATCTATACAAATGTAAACTACTGATCTATACAAATGTACTCTACTGATCTATACAAATATGCACTACTGATACATTCAAATAAACACTACTAAGCGAAAAAGATGTACACTACTGATCCATACAAAGATGCAATACTGATCTATAAAAATGCACACTACTAATCCATACAAATATACACTACTGATCCATACAAACATACACTTCTGATTTATACAAATGTACACTACTGATCTATGAAAATACGCACTACTGATCTATACACATATACACTACTGATCTATACATATACTACTGATCTGTACAAATTTACACTACTGATCAATACAAATGTACACTACTGATCTATGAAAATGTACACTACTGATCTATACAAATGTACACTACTGATCTATGAAAATGTACACTACTGATCTATACACATATACACTTCTGATCTATACATACACTACTGATCTGTACAAATGTACACTACTGATCTATGTAACAATATACACTACTGATCTATACAAATGTAAACTACTGAGCTATACACATGTACACTACTGATCTATACAAATGTACACTACTGATCTATACAAATGTAATTTGTACACTACTGATCTATACAAATATACACAAGTGATCCATACAAATGAACACTACTGATCTATACAAACGTACACTACTGATCTATACAAATATACACGACTGATCCATTCAAATGTACACTACTGATCTATATAAATGTACACTACTGAGCTATACAAATGTACACTACTGATCCATACAAATGTACAATACTGATCTATACAAATACACACTACCGATCTATACAAATATACACTACTGATCTATACAAATGTACGCTACTGATCTATACAAATGTACGCTACTTATCTATACAAATGTACACTAGTGATCCATACAAATGTACACTTCTGATCTATACAAATGTACAATAATGATCTATACAAATGTAAACTACTGATCTATAAATACACTACCGATCTATACAAATGTACACTACTGATCTATAAAAATGCATACTACTGATCTATATAAATGTACACTACTGATCTATACAAATGTACACTACTGAGTTATACAAATGTACACTACTGAGTTATACAAATGTACACTACTGATCTAAACAAATGTAATTTGTACACTACAGATCTATACAAATGTACACTACTGAACTATACACATATACACTACTGATCTATACATAAACTACTGATCTGTAAAAATGTACACTACTGATCTATAAAAATGTACACTACTGATCTATATAAATGTACACTACTGATCTATACAAATGTAAACTACTGATCTATACAAATGTACTCTACTGATCTATACAAATATGCACTACTGATACATTCAAATAAACACTACTAAGCGATAAAGATGTACACTACTGATCCATACAAAGATGCAATACTGATCTATAAAAATGCACACTACTAATCCATACAAATATACACTACTGATCCATACAAACATACACTTCTGATTTATACAAATGTACACTACTGATCTATGAAAATACGCACTACTGATCTATACACATATACACTACTGATCTATACATATACTACTGATCTGTACAAATTTACACTACTGATCAATACAAATGTACACTACTGATCTATGAAAATGTACACTACTGATCTATACAAATGTACACTACTGATCTATGAAAATGTACACTACTGATCTATACACATATACACTTCTGATCTATACATACACTACTGATCTGTACAAATGTACACTACTGATCTATGTAACAATATACACTACTGATCTATACAAATGTAAAGTACTGAGCTATACACATGTACACTACTGATCTATACAAATGTACACTACTGATCTATACAAATGTAATTTGTACACTACTGATCTATACAAATATACACAAGTGATCCATACAAATGAACACTACTGATCTATACAAACGTACACTACTGATCTATACAAATATACACGACTGATCCATTCAAATGTACACTACTGATCTATATAAATGTACACTACTGAGCTATACAAATGTACACTACTGATCCATACAAATGTACAATACTGATCTATACAAATACACACTACCGATCTATACAAATATACGCTACTTGTCTATACAAATGTACGCTACTGATCTATACAAATATACGCTACTTATCTATACAAATGTACGCTACTGATCTATACAAATGTACGCTACTTATCTATACAAATGTACGCTACTGATCTATACAAATATACGCTACTTATCTATACAAATGTACGCTACTGATCTATACAAATGTACACTATTGAGCTATACAAATGTATACTACTGATCTATACAAATATACGCTACTGATCTATACAAATGTACGCTACTGCTACTGATACTGATCTATACAAATATACGCTATTGATCTAAACAAATTTACGCTACTGATTTATAAAAATATACGCTACTGATCTATAAAAAATGTACGCTACTGATCTATACAAATGTACACTACTGATCTATACAAATATACGCTACTGATCTATACACATGTACACTACTGAGCTATACAAATATACGCTACTGATCTATACAAATATACGCTACTGATCTATACACATGTACGCTACTGATCTATACAGAGAATACCAGCATGAACTATTTTCCGCACTTTGTACATTAGACACTGGACTCATGCATACTATTGTCGGAACCCATTAGAATCGATGATAATTTTGAGCAGGCTTGCCAGCTAGTGATAATATTCAAGAGGTTGTATTCATATAGGACCAATTTTAAATTCTGACCGGGATTTTTGTATACAAATTTCAAATGATAAATTTTGCAAAGTAACCCAAATAGCTTTCGAGAAATCAAGGTGGAAGTAAAAAGGAAAAAGTCTGCGAAATAATTACCTGGTGGTGAGCTATTCGGATTCGCTGACATCTTGTATTTGCCTTCGGATTAGTTTCGCTGAAATATAAGGATAATAAGGGCTATTACTAGTCATAGCCATAGTTATTGGGAGGGACCAAATGTTTCGTAAGCTAGATCTGCTATGGTATTTTCGTTTAATTGCGCATGCGCTGTCTATCTACTTCCTTTTACCTTGCTGAAGCACACATGAGGTCGGTACTTTTTCATTTGAGTATAAAACTGATTTTTCTCACTTTTATCTACCTGACTTCTTATTTCTGTTTGTTCTATCCTAATGCCCTGTTGTTATACGGTATTTCGCCATAATTTATTCTCATGATGCCTTGAAATTAATCCGATTTTTGTATATATAGCTTTTGTCAGTCGAGGAATTTAATGTCGATGCATGATGCTGTCTCGTTATCTCGTTAGGGAGGCAAATCCACTAAGTGCCTGTTGTTGTTTTGGTATTGTTGTTTGTTTGTTTTTATGATCATTTCTGTTTTTAGAATATTTTGATAATTCTGGACCGTATATCTCGTGCATGTGTTAACTTTATTTTTTCGTTTATTTGCTTGCGAGATTTGCAGCTGTCCTCATTATGATCCGGGAGGGAGTAGGTAATTAGACACCAAGCTTGAGCTGTGACCGAATACCTCACATTTATCAGTACACGTGTCCCAGTTAGGGCGTTATTGGCACTTGACCAGAAATCCGTGTACACGATTATTGAGTTTAAAGCAGAAATTTGTCCTAAATCAACAAATCCGTTGTTGATATGTTTTTAATTATCAAATATCATTATAAATACGATGGTAACTATGCTATTGATGTATTTTTAGTGAAAATATGTTTTTAAAGATAAAAACCGAAAAGACGAACAGGCTACGCTAAAAAATTGAAAAAAAATCAAAGGGGGAAAACTCTTCCTCGTAAAACCGGAAGTGACGTCATTGGGAACAAAACGAAACCATTTGTACATAGGGAAAGCACGCAAAAACAGTATAGTGTGTGTGAAAATGTCGGAATTAAGCGACTATGATGCCGAGTCAGATGAAATGCCCATGATAAGAAGGTTGCACAATGTGCAACCTTACGATTTTGAGCCAGAATTCGTGTCTGAGGATGAAAATACCTCGGATTCATCAACCGATGGCGATGAGGAAGTTGAACGCGGTGCAGGTCATCGAAATTATGAAAGTCACCAGCAACGCTGCAATATTATATTCCGAATGAATGGACATGGTCTAATACTTGTACATTAATACGAGCGTCAGATTATAAGGACTTTATTTTTGCCGAAAAATAGACATTGAAAAAATATATTTAGAGTCTAGTAAGTATAATTGATAAATAAATAAATGTAACAGCATCTAATTTCTATAGTATTCTATATACCATAAGTCCCCGCCGCCTCCAAAACAGTCTATAGTGGTGTATGAGATTCGGATTTGCAGTATGACACGCTCTCCACGTGCCGCCAAATAACAATATACCACACAGCGACTAATCAACTATTGCGGTGCCCTATTGAAGTACAGCCTAATCATGGTACAAACGTCGGTATATGACAAAATCACGCACCATTTAGGGAAACGTAGTTTTATGATATGCCTACATTTCCTGTATATTGCAATTCCGTGAGCGGTGCAATACCGCCGCGGCGAGCCGCGTATTGCACAAGACGGATATATGATGCGTGAGAAACTAGTTAGTTCATCGCGCACGAAGATGATCTAAATAATATAGTCAAATGTATTATGAGCACGACATAATGTATTATGTACATGTAGAGATCGAAAAAACAGACCTAACAATTTTTTTATTTAGAATATAAAGTATATATATGCTTGTAAAGCACTTATTTTACTTACTGCATGAGGTAAAAGCCGTTATTGTTGTTGTTTTGCCATACAACATTACTGAACTAATATAATAGCTAGTAACATTATCAATTTTCTGCGTTTTAATAGACATCCATGAAACATTTTGTCATTATTTTCAAATCCAGAGACCGATATATAACTCTATATAAATCTATAACACTATCGGCAGAAGAAGGTGTATAATTTAAAACAAAACAAAAAAAAAATACTACAAAATATATATTGAAACAACGACAGTGTTTATTTCACCGAATTCATTTACATTCATATGCTAAACCTTTTTAGCGATCTTTTGAAAAAGACGGCTACATTATATTAGCGCCGTTCACGTAAGACGCATGCATCTAATTCAACAGCTAAACAATCACGATGTACAGATCTAAGACTATATACCTTTCTACAATTTATCATACACATACCCGAGGAATTGCTAAGATAACTGAACAAAAACTTCTATCTTACCTCATTTAATAATTTCTTCCTCAACGCCGGTCGAATCGGCGAATAAAACTTGCTCGGAGACGGCGGGGTTAGGCACTTCTAATTTTTGTAGGAAAATATTGTTGGTATCGCTGTTGTTTTAAATCTGCATGGCCGTCTGTCCTTCAAATTCAATGAAAATGAAACCAAAGGATGGATTTCCCACGAATCCAACTCAAAGTGTTTACTACAAACTCGCGCGTCTTTCGAAGGTTCCCATTTTTTTGACGCGACGGGCGATTTTCGTCGACAGCGGTCCACCCACAATTCAAATCTTAATCTATCATTAACCTGATTAGGAAAACGAAAAAAACTGATGTTATTAGATTGTCCTTTTTTATGCACACTTCGACACCCAGCTACAGCACACGGCATTTTTAACACGTACCATAAAACTTAATCCTACATAGACAATACTATACAACTCAATGCGACACCGCTGATCGTTTAGTACCAATGACGTCACAGGATCACGTGACACTTACCTGTCTTCAAAAAGGGCGAAACTCAAGCGTGTGCGCTATGAGATAAAATTGCCTTCTGTGAGAAAACGGGACAACCAATAAGTGTAATATTTGAACAGATTGTATATTATATACATATATTTCAGAATATATGCTCAAAAAACACGCTAAATTTCACCTTTAAAGGGAGGACATCAGGCTTTTCATGGGGGTCTAGTTGTCCGATTTAAAATCGACATATATTGATATTTTCTGCTGGGAATACCTGGAGATAGGGTGTGTACACTTTTTATGTTGAGTAAAATCCTAATATTTTTTTGTTTCTTTCCTTTAAGTCATCTTGCTTATTAAATTGCAGTTTCATGTTGCTCAGGTGTTAAGATATACTCCGCAAAAGTTTAAATTCATGATGTTTTCATATTAATCAGGGTCACGTTTTATTAAACATCTTACGATAAGTCTCAAATTTTATTTTTTTTGTTTTTCTTCACCTAAGCATTCAATATAGACAATCATTTGTGCACCTAGTGCAGAAATATCACATGTATAAGAAAATGAAATGATATCACGTTTATTTGAAAAGTGTAATCTATAGTGAAGCATTTAAGAAACTGATTTACGATCAAAATGGCCGTAAGTTGTTTCATAAAACGGGGCCCAGATTTTTTAAAGATTAAGTGTTTGTCTGGATGCAGTCTTTGTATCGTAACGTAAGCATATTCAACTTTAACTAAGAATATTTGTATATTACTGGCGAACTCATATAGAGTGTAGAGTTTTGTAATGCATATTTAATCTTTTCAATTTAATCGGTTATCCTGCTACATAGCTTCTCAAGGTTTACATTTGTGACCTAATTACACACATTCCATTTGTACAGAGGTTCCCAGCACTGGTGTTATTGGAAAATTGCCAGAACACCGCTTAACGCTTTGTCATGAGTAAGGTAACTTACAGGCGGAATGTGGGCCATAATATTAATTGAATATGGCATGCATTGGTGATAACAGGACAAATGTCGTTTACATGTTTAATAAAGTAATGTTTGATCACAATGAATATTTTAATAATAATGAATATATATGAAGAAATAAATAACAATAAATAAATCAATAAATTAAAAAAAAAAAAAAATAATAAAAATAAAAAAATAAAAAAATAATAATAATAAAAATAATAATAATAATAAAAAATAATAAAAATAATAATAAAAAAATGATAATATTAATAATAATATAGATTTATATACATCCTATTGAAATCAGAGGAGGAAGAAGAAGCAGAAGGGCAAGTAGAAGAAGAAGAAATGCAAATAAAATTTATTTAAATAAACCATAACTGAAAGAAGGCATACTTAAATAAACACAGATTGCCATGTAACTTTAATAAAAAAATAAATACATATTTCGAGATATTGATACTATTACCAATAGGCCGGGAAAAGGTGATAATTGCAATATACAGAGTAAAGGCAGTGTAATGATATTTGATATGGGAGATATCTCTATAACAGGTGGTAAAATGACTCGGCGAGAGGTGGTAAAATGACTCGGCGAGTGTATACACATTAGCTGTCGATTTTTTCTGCTGAGGCAGTTAGTATTTTAGAATAACAAATTTCAGGTTATAGGTGGCCTACACTGTATTGCCTTTGTATAGTTAAACATCATTATAGTATGTACCTTGATGTAGGCTCTGTATATGTGACGAAGACGAAGAAGAAAGAAGATACGTATTTAAATAGATAATCAAAGCAGTAATTATTTAATAAATACAGACTGGCTTCTAGCTTTAGCTGTCATAAGATTGTAGGGAATGAAATGAAATAAAATAAAATAAATACATAAACACAATGTACATAATAATAACCATTTACAAAATAAATAAAAACAATTATCCATCACCGAATACGATAAACAATCCATAAATAATTAAAGTTTAACAGACGTACAATGAATGGACACACAATAATAATAATAATCATAATAATAATAAAATAAATATTTTTAATGAATAATAATAATACGGTTACTACTAATAGCGTTAATAATAATACCAATATCAGTAATAATAATAGTTCTACTCATGATTATCATAAAAATAATACCATAATTAAAGTCAGATTTAAATTACTTTAAATAATACCCAATATGTTAGAAACTCGTTACTGATTACAATTGTATTCTGTTTCATGTACCGAGCTTGTCAAGCGTGTGCTATCTGGGCAGGAAAGTGATGGGCCAGTGTAAGAACAGGCTATACGTAGGTGTTGCTCGATGTCCGTTCACAAGCTACAGATAAGAGCAGTGCGAAGTGAATCATCAGCTGATGTACTGGTTAGCGGCGCCGACAAAGCAGCTTTCAATGAATCATCTCCGGTAATGTAGTGGAAAGCAAGCGCGAGCATGGGTTTCACAGGGCCCGTATGACTTCTTCCAATCTAATTCTTGACTGGACGGCCTGCATTGTAACCAGGGTTCTCATGTTTGGCCAATCGGCAAAACTCTCAGTAATATCGATGTTCAAAATTTGTATCCTACCCTTTTACGATGTTATCGTATTAAACGCGGAGTTTAGGACTGGTCCCATCTCAGTAATAGGTGCAAGAATGGGTTTATCTGGAACACAATATTCAATCAGCTGATCTTCATATTAAGCCACTTTCATTAATGTTTTCAGTGGAGTGCGTGGTCCAGTGGCAGAGCGCCGAAATCCAGATCGAGAGGTCGTGGGTTCGATCCTCGCCGCGGCCACGTTATTTATCCTTGAGCAAGATAATTAATCCACATTGCTTAGTACTGGTTCTACCCAGGAAGCCATCGAGAGTGATTAATCTAAGATTTTTGTATATATAGCAATAACTTGTTTCGCAATCGATGTAAAATAAATATGTTTAAACTAATGTTTTTCCAGATTGCCCTGGTTAAGAATTTGAAATGCGATTTGAGTTTGATATCCCATCTTCGAAACGCTTGTTTTATGGACGAATGAATTTAGATTTGAGGGATAACCCTGTTAACACAGTTGTTGTTGTTGCCTTTAAGTATGTGGGCCATGTTCCACTAGCATATTTGGTCATAATTATAGAGTTCCTTTTGCGGATGGGAAGTCTGACCCGTACTGTATGGTTGATTCCATTTCACGATACCGACTAGTCTTTTAGAATTGGGGGCGGCATTAACCTCCACTGTCTCTACATCTAAGCGGTCATAATGCGTTATTCAATATTGACACTCATTACGAGTCTATTATCACTCATTACACTGGTATACAATTGTTTTTCTTCTATATCATAATGGAGGATAGACTTGCCGGAGACACCTGGTAATTTACCTGATTATTTATTAATGCGCAACTTTTAATACTTTATACAACTGTATACATATATGTCGCTTCATTTAATTATTCACAGGATCATATTCAGGTTGTCACCGAAAGAGTATTTTACATTGGTCAGCGTGTCGTGTGGTGAGCGGTGACCCCATCCCTTTACGACCTTGAGCAGGTTTAGCGGCTCCTAGCCTTTTCTTCGGCAGTGAGGGATTCGCTTTTGCCAAAATCATTTTCTTTTGGCGGTGGCAGTATCAAATTATTTTTGATTGCTGCTCTGTGGCATTATCAAAATTCATTTTGATCGCTGCCATATGGCCGTCAGCGAATCCTTCAATTCAGTGAAATCAAATTTAATGACAATTAGCAATGTTATAATTAGTAAATTTCAATGTAATACTGACCACTGTTTTCCAGGGTCGGGATTAGTGCATGAAAATTAAAGCCTGTTGGGGCTCATTGATCTTGCATCATGCCTAGTTCGGTCGTGCACATTATTGTAAACATTACAAAAGAAATAACGTTCAAGTGATTAAATGAAGAAACATTTTACATTAGCATTAGAGAGTTTTGAATAAACAATTTATTAAAGCCCTTTGAGGCTTCACTAAGGGTATACGGCCGTTGCCTTCTTTAATGGTATCAGGCTTATGGGCCATGCCCACTTTTGTTTTACATGTTTAGGGCTGCCATTTAATATGTATGTGTTGCCGGCAGCCCGCTATTTGGAGCCGCGCCCAATATTTGCCATACAATTTAATAAATGATAATATTTTCTTATGTGTTTGTCCGTTGGTGCCTTCCCAATAATAAGGGCTATTACTAGTTTTAGTACTAGGTATTGGGAGGGACCAAATGTTACGTAAGCTAGATCTGCTATGGTATTTTCGTTTAATTGCGCATGCGCTGTCTATCTTCTTCCTTTTACCTTGCTGAAGCACATATGAGGTTGGTACTTTTTCATTTGAGTATAAAACTGATTTTTCCCCACCCATCTCACCCTTTCTTTTTTAGTGAGGTTGATCTTTGTCATTCTCGTTAAATCATCGTTGGTGCCTTCCCAATACTATACATAACGAAATACTATACATAACGAATAATGCATACTGGAATAACGGCGCATTAACATATTATCTTAGTCTGTTCCAAGCCGTCCTAGCGAGAGGCTAAGGATACATAGGAATCGGGAAACCGTACACAACTTTTACTATCATGGTCGGATGATACACACAACGATACACGGGAAGTCCGGTTTACATCCCCACCCGACTGACCAGGTTAAGGTGGTGCCCTGCCTAAGGTCACACCGAACACAGCCAGTGGGGCCGGCACACCGAACACACCCAGTGGGGCCGGCACACCGAACACACCCAGTGGGGCCGGCACACCGAACACACCCAGTGGGGCCGGCACACTGAACACACCCAGTGGGGCCCGGGTGGTTCAAACCCGTGATCCCCGAATACTGAGGCGCATCAAGGGGATGTGTGTCTTGTTTCTTGCCTAATGTCACACCGAACACACCCAGTGGGGCCGGCACACCGAACACACCCAGTGGGGCTGGCAAATCGAACACACCCATTGGGGCCGCGGTGGTTCGAACCCGTGATCCCCGAAAACAGAGGCAGATCAAGGGAATTTGAAGTAGCATTTCGTATGAAAGCTAAATATCAAGGTTGTCTTTTTTCATGAGACAGAGAACAAAGAAATAACAAGGCATGTGGTGAATGTCAAGAAACATATAAAAAGCATAAATTCATTCCACCTTCCCGACCCCTCCAGCACCGACTAGTCTTCTGAAGAAAAACAAATTGTTCTACTTCAACCATACAGTAAAATGTAATGATGGTGAGTGAGGCCATGTAGTCGATGACATATCAGCATATGTTACGACAGATACTATTGTAATTACAATATCGGTCGTAACAGCTGCACCGCCAGCATACAGTGACAAATAATACGCAGGATCAAATGTTTCGCTTAAAATGCAAAGGATAAAATAATCTTGCTTAACCCCACTCCACTAATTGGCAAGGTCAACGTCTAACGTCTATTTGGAAGCCTCATGAACATGCATTTTATTCTGGACCCATGTCATGGCTTTCCCTTTAGTGAAGATTATAAAGGAGACGTGATCACAAACTTTGATTTTAATAGACTGTTTTTAAGAGGTGGTGGCCATCTTGGATTTTGCAAGAAGTAACATTTTCAGCCATTATCAAATAGGCATCCATACTTAATTAAGTCTACGCATGATACGAGTCTAAAATTTATAAATCGATGACATTGGGAGCTTTAACAACTGTCGTGCCCTGTCACTTAATTAGGATCCCGTAGCAGTGCATCTGACATTTCTTGAAGCGTACTACTTTAATAGTGTTTAGTTTATTTAGCTGTGGCGGCCATCTTAGATTTTGCAGGAAGTTACCGTTTAGCAAGGAGCAACAAAGGCATCGTAATGAATGTTCCGGTGAAGTGCAATGAAGATTCGAAGAAATATCCCAGGGACGGACGGACACGGCGCAATCCAACAGCCACCGGTTTGGCTGGTAGAGGGCATATTTTGACGTTACTGACTTAATAGTTTAAATGGGCAATAACACTATCTCTAAAATAATTGTAAAGCGAAGGCTTGTTTAAAGCTTCCGGGTGTGTAGTTTCTTACCGGGAACACGTTGAGTAACCCCCGTGGTAATTGTGTACAGTGAATTAATTGGAAATAACCGTAAGCATACTAATTATAATTCTAACATTATTATATATAATTCAGCCATCGTGTTTTTTCAGTTTAGATGTTTACGTTTACGTTTCAAAATAAATGCAATGAAATAGGGTTTAACGTCCCGTTATCACATCATATTCGGTTATATTAGGACAGCAACCTCAGAGGGAGATGAGATGAAGGATACAGTTTCCTATCAGACATTCCTCCACCAGGAAGCGAACCCAAGCGGGGCAGAGGTCTGTAGCTCTAAAGAGAAGGTCTTATCCACTGAGCTACCGAGGCAGCTACAAAACAAATAAAATGTGTGGCAATCCTTAAGGGTGCCCTCTGCTGAGGTTTTGGATTTTTGCACTTCCGGAAATTTACATTTGTTATATTTCAAAAATTATAATAAAACTGGAAAAAATAATTATACAGTAACAAACTCATGCCCAATAGGGATATTTTAGTGCAAAAAAAATGAACATTTTTAAGAATTTTTTTTTTACCTCACATTTTGTGCCCAAAATTGACAATTTTTAACATAAGCCAAAATGGGGGGTAGGGGTACAAAAGATGGTATTTCTCAAAAACCGTTTAAGATATTCACTTAATTTAAACTTTATTACAAAGACATGTGTTAGCATATACATAGACAGGAATAAAAAGTATTTTCCTATTATTTGTTACAGACCTATGCCGTTATATGTCAGAGCTCGTCGAAATCTAAAAAAGCACATTTTTTTCTCAGTTTTTATTGAATATCTTTCTTATATGCACACCGACCCCCAATTTTTATTTTTTCATTCTGATACTCAGGTCTTGTATATATTGTAGACAAAATATCTCAAAAAGTTATCTGTTCCTTTATCATGAAAAATTTATGGATCACAAATTTAAAAATGCAATTTATAGTAAACTGGGTGGGGTAATGACAAGGGATGTACTAATTTTTCAGATGGTGATAAAAATACCCCAACCCTTAATTTTTCGTCCTAAAGTATGATCTATTACATTAAAAAAGACGGAAAATCGATACCTGTTCTGCAAACCACACTACACACATGTAAGTTGCCATACACAATTTGCAGCTGATTCAGAATTTAAAACCGCACTGTGAGAGTGTATTACTAAAGATTAATTTTGCGAAAAAGTTAAATCACCGACCCATCATTATTTTTCCAGAAACTAACTAGTAATATGTTAGTCTTCATAAAAAACAGGGAAATAAAAAATTCTATCTGTTCTGATATTCACCAGAGGGCACCCTTAAAAGATGTTTAAAACTAAAATATTGTTAAAGTGGTAATGCCCACATGTTACATGTTTGATACGTTGATACAGGATCTCAAACCGATATGTTATCATTTCGTACCAGTTGTCAATTATCGCTATTGACTGCATGTGACCACACATATCTCATCTGAAATCAAAACGAACGTTAATTGTCAATTAAGATTGACCTAGATTTGCATTGTTTGTTTACAAATCAAAAGAACTCTGTATGCTTTAAATAAGTTTCACGTTTTTCACTAAACATCTCGTTCCCAGTCAAAAACAGTTTTTATATATTTGGGAAAGATATTGATAAAATAATACGACTCCGACTTGCCCCGTTGGACTACTTTCATGTTATAAAAGAGAGACATATGTTCGTAAAAAAATAAAATAATTTAAATAAAGACTTTAGATTGGTATTTATTAATGTTTATCCATAATAATGGTACGCTTTTTTTCATTATCTTGAGAGTCATATTGCGATCATTGCAATATTCATTTCAATGTTTTGGAGTTTTTCTGTAAATCTGCCCGAGTCACGCTAATTTTAAGAACACATCGATTTAATTTGAAAATACATGTTATGTGTGTTATACATATTGACTATTTACTAAAAATGCATGCACGATTATTGTTTTAAATAATGCTAGTGTAATTTTACCAGGAGTTCTGTTAGCCCTCTAAACAATCCAAGCAGGAGTGTCGTATGTCTTTTTAAACAACCGCGTGTCCCTTTAACCCGATCCAGTTGATGATGTCGGAAGAAAAGCGTTCTATACAGCGGAATAAGACGGTAGTTTATAAAAAAAATAGTAAAAGTACCAAACAGTACGTATTCCAAGACGTTAGTTCCGCCTAGTCACAAATACTTACAAGCACTAAGCAACACACATATGCTTAACAACACTCCCTATTGACGATAGTTTAATCAATTCGGGTGGATATGCTTTACTTAAAGTTAATCAATCTCTGTTTAAACCTGTGTATACATGTGGTTGTCGTGATTTTATGTTCAAATGTTCATAGCAGTAATATGTTTTTTTTTAAAAAGAGATAACGATTATTTTTAAGGTAATGGTCAGCACGATGTTTTAGAGATTCGGGGATTGGTATATCGACCGTCTGCGGATAGTCACTCATTCGGCTCGCACATTTAATCAAATGCATCATAATCATGCACACA
The DNA here is from genome assembly GCA_037043455.1 of Cyrtodaria siliqua. Lineage (NCBI taxonomy): Eukaryota > Metazoa > Mollusca > Bivalvia > Adapedonta > Hiatellidae > Cyrtodaria > Cyrtodaria siliqua. The sequence continues at coordinate 48,825 of JAWPHD010006040.1, forward strand.
ATCAGTCCACATTCTTTCATTGACACTGACAACAGGATTCTAACCCGCAAAGGGACACACGCATGCTGCACGAACGCAAGCATCTACAACAACATGATGGACACTAATACTTTTATCCGTTTAATTCATTAAATCTTGGTTTTACAGCTCAGCCGTCTTTCCAATTTGGCGAGTAATTAAATAAGCATAGCTTTAAAATATGCTATTTTTGCTGTGTTATTTCACAGGCTCCGACAGAAACATTTTTATTTGAGATTCCAGTATATTTCAGTCGTTTTGCCAAGGCGATAAAAGAACAAAACCCGTGGTCACATTATTAAAATGAATGTCAGTTTGTGGTAAACCAATTTCACCACCACCCACACCTTCACCCCACCACACCCTCTCCACCACACACCATAAAATGGATCAACAATGGCATTATCTGAATCAACGTTATAAATGGGCTTAGAATATATATACAGTTGCCGTCGTATTATTTGTATATTTATAACTTTAAATCCTTTGCGTTTTTACATTTTAATTTATGAAAGTCATTTTAAAAAATGTTGTACAGGAGATGAATGTATCGAAAGTTTGTTTTCAAATCTTGTACATGTACTATTGAAACATTGTTCATCACATTTCTTGAATAAATACTGTTTAAACCAAAAAATGTTGTTTCCTTATTTTTATCAATATTAATGGTTTCCTCGCATTGACCATGGCCACTCTAAAACGCCGACTAGAAGAAGGAAAGCAACACGTTGATAAACGCTGACATTGTTAACATCTATATACTACTTCTAATAGCAAAACGTAACGATTGTAATATTGCTCATATGTTAAACACGAAACAGTTGCACAGATGCGTTATTACAGTACGGAGTGTGTAGCTTTAAGAAACCGCATCAGGAAGTAAACACTATCTTGGTCTGATAAAGCTGTTTGTCATGTGACTATGATTTATAATGTCTAGCCAATGACGTACTGTATAAGGAAAACGGATACAAACTATTTGTATGCCCCCAAAGAGTGGCATATAGTATATTTATAACTTTAAATCCTTTGCGTTTTTACATTTTAATTTATGAAAGTCATTTTAAAAAATGTTGTACAGGAGATGAATGTATCGAAAGTTTGTTGTTCGCATGTACAATCGTGTCCGCTTCATAACTCTGACAATAATGGACGGATTTTCAAATAACTTCGCACAATTGCTCACCACAACAAGACGATGTGTCGCGCACAAAAACCAGGTCCGTGGCTCCAAAGTCAAGGTCACACTTAGAGGTCAAAGGTCAACATCCGTTCGTCTGTACACTCGTGTCCGCTTCATAACTCGGACAATAATGGACGGATTTTCAAATAACTTCGCACAATTGCTCACCACAACAAGACGATGTGTCGAGCACAAAATCAAGGTCCGTGGCACCAAGGTCAAGGTCACACTTAGAGATCAAAGTTCAAAATCCGTTCGTCTATACAATCGTCTCCGCTTCATAACTCGGACAATAATGGACGGATTTTCAAATAACTTCGCACAATTGCTCACCACAACAAGACGACGTGTCGTGCACAAAATCCAGGTCCGTGGCTCCAAGGTCAAGGTCACACTTAGAGATCAAAGTTCAAAATCCGTTCGTCTATACAATCGTCTCCGCTTCATAACTCGGACAATAATGGACGGATTTTCAAATAACTTCGCACAATTGCTCACCACAACAAGACGATGTGTCGCGCACAAAAACCAGGTCCGTGGCTCCAAAGTCAAGGTCACACTTAGAGATCAAAGTTCAAAATCCGTTCGTCTATACAATCGTCTCCGCTTCATAACTCGGACAATAATCGACGGATTTTCAAATAACTTAGCACAATTGCTCACCAAAACAAAACGTCGTGTCGCGAAAAAAAAAATATTTTTAATTTTTATTTGATTTGATTTTTATTGTTTGTTTGATTTTATTTTTTTTAAATTATTTTGAATATATCTATGTTTCATATTGCTCCACGGTCAAGGTCACACTCACAGGTCACTTCGGGGGCATTTGTCACTTACTGTGACATTTCTTGTTAGATTTTAACATTGCAACATTGTTTTGTAGTGAACAGGAAAACGCTATAACCTGTTTTTAGTTTTTTTGCTTAGGGGTGAATTATAATATTTTATTCGAGACACAATTGGCCATAACATTTATAGTCTAAATAAATCTTTAAATATGCATTGATGGATTCGATCTGATGCACAGTTTGCTTACATTGTAGCAATAGCCTGCTGTCGAGCAAGACTACACGATATCAAACTATTTTCTCAACAAGAATAGTAACTGCCTTTAATTTTGTTATCCCATATAACCATATAACCTACTAATTTAATTCATCAGCTAGTGACTCTGTAGATACCGGATGCGTATAAGTAGCTACCTCCTCAACCAAGAACGGTTCCACTCGTGACATGTCTGTAGTTAGCTGACTCGTCACTCCAGACCAATTCCAACTCCATAATCACTTAAGACTGGTTCCAGCTCGTGCCATGTCTGTAGTTAGCTGACTCGTTACTCCAGATCAATTCCAGCCGTTGTCACCTAAATAATCACTTAATACCGGTTCCAGCTCGTGACATGTAGTCAGCTAACTCGTCACTCCAGACCAATTTCAGCCGTTGTTACCTCCATAATCACTTAAGACCGGTTCCAGCTCGTGACGTGTCTGTAGTTAGCTAACTCGTCACTCCAGACTAATTCCAGCCGTTGTTACCTCCATAATCACTTAATACCGGTTCCAGCTCGTGACGTGTCTGTAGTTAGCTAACTCGTCACTCCAGACTAATTCCATCCGTTGTTACCTCCATAATCACTTAAGGCCGGTTCCAGCTCGTGACATGTCTGTAGTAATCTACATTATCAATCCAGACCGGCTTCAGTTCATGGCATGTCTTTAGTTATCTACCTAATCACGCCAGACCGGCTTCAGTTCATGGCATGTCTTTAGTTACCTACCTAATCACGCCAGACCGGCTTCAGTTCATGGCATGTCTTTAGTTACCTACCTAATCACGCCAGACCGGCTTCAGTTTATGGCAAGTCTTTAGTTACCTACCTAATCACGCCAGACCGGCTTCAGTTCATGGCACGTCTTTAGTTACCTACCTAATAACGCCAGACCGGCTTCAGTTCATGGCATGTCTTTAGTTACCTACCTAATCACGCCAGACCGGCTTCAGTTCATGGCATGTCTTTAGTTATCTACCTAATCACGCCAGACCGGCTTCAGTTCATGGCAAGTCTTTAGTTACCTACCTAATCACGCCAGACTGGCTAAAGCTCGCGACATATTTTTTTTTTATATATACACATATATTAAGAACTATTCTCCATTTAATATCATATTTTATTTCGCATTTTGAATACTATCAAAGCATCTCCGTGGCCCAATGGTTAAGGACGTTTCGTTGTAAACCTTTGCCTCTCACCACTGCGGGTTCGAATCCTACTGGGAGCTCGACTGGTAAGTGAGGAAGAGTCGATTCTTACGGATGTCGGGAGGTGTACAGTACTGGTTCTACCCAGGAAAAGTGGGTGGTCTGCCTCCACCCTAAAAAATCGACCGTCATATATAACCTTGCATTTGTTAGTTTAAACATTTATTTTACATCGATTGCGAAACAAGTTATTGCAACTTAGATTAATCTCTCTCGATGGCTTCCTGGATAGAACCAGTACTAAGCAATGTGGATTAATTATCTTGCTCAAGGATAAATAACGTGGCCGCGGCGAGGATCGAACCCTCGACCTCTCGATTCTGAGTTTGGCGCTCTACCACTGGACCGCGCACTCCACGACCACGCACTCAGCATACTATCCTTTATTTCCCAAACAAGCATAATGTATAGGATCATAATTGAAGAATGTAATTCAAGTACTTTTCCTTTAAGGGGATTGCGTACACGTAATAATTATATGTCTTAACAGTGCGTGGAATTGACGTGCCGTTGGATTTCCCTCTCATAATGTGGGTGTTTCCATCCCCACCGCGTGTAATTGACGTGCCGTTGGATTTCCCTCTCATAATGTGTTTCCACATATTCTATTGCCCTGAATACTGAGTACCAAAAGTGGGGTGGGGGATTTTGAAGATTTTGCTATTCATGATTAACAGCGTGACCTACATTATACTGTCGATAAATATAGGGTGCCGTTTTGCTTTTTAATACCATTTTGAGATATGACGTATATGAATACGTGATACCACGTATTCGTTTTTAACATGAGTAAAGACATACTGATCCCTGACATCAATTCCGCACTGGGCAATCATTTATAATGTTCATGTTAGTTTTGGTTATTTTGTGTGTATATTAAATTTTAATTACTTATAAACACGCATCTGTTACTTGACACCAAGACGTCAGTAATTATAACTGTATGATTTTCTTTTCTTTCCTAGTACTAAAAAGACAAGTCATGTATATTTTATTTCATGTGTGTTTATACTATCATCTAAATGCAAGCACTACAATGTTACACATCTTTCATTGTTTCAATCAAGTAAAAGATACATATTTGAAGTTGGAGGCGAAACGACCAGGATGGAAACAACCAGGGTGAAAACGTCCAGTGAGGAAACGTCTTGGGGGCGAAACATCTAGGTGCGAAACATCCCGGGTCAACTCCAAATGTATTTTATATTGAATATTTTGACTTTCCTGAGGTATTCTTTAATCCAGGGAACGTTTTGACTCAACGTTACCCGTAAAAATGCCATACATAAACAGTGACCCAGGTCGAATGGACCCGGAACGATTGCAAGGCTGGGGCTAAGGGAGCGGTTATTTGATTTACAAAGAGCAAATTGAGATAACACGTATTCGAATATACGTGATATCACATATTCATTTCTGAATACGTAATATCACGTATTCGAATACTTGATATCACATATTCGTTTTGAATATATGATATCACGTATTCGAATAGGTGATAACACGTATTCAAACAGGTGATATCATGTATTCCAATAGGTGATATCACCTATTCAGAAATGAATATTTGGTATCACGTATTCGAATACGTGAAGACGTAATATCACATATTCAAATACGCGATATCTCAAAATGGTATTAAAAAGTAAAACGGCACCCAATAGATAAACCTTTGTCGAACAGAGCCTATGAAGAGCAAACCTTACCACTAAGAAACCACGGTCGGTCGTTACGCTCCCTGCCTTTCGGTTTCTTAAGAACATTTCTCTTCATAGCCCCTATCATATACATAGCCTCTACCCTATACATAGCCTCTATCATATATATATGTTTTATTCAAAATTCCAATAGGCCTTAAGGCCTTTTGAGGATACAAATAGTTAACACAATACAATGACAGGTAATACTAAATGAAACAACATAAACAAATGTACATATGGAGACGATGGTATAAATATTTTCATATCATTAAATCATTTACTTTATACACACAGTCTTTCACTATGTAATATAAAATATGAGTAAGCCCACGTGAGATTTAAATTCACATTCCATAGACATTGCTTTGTAAATATTTGTATTTTATTTTATTTTACATTTCTATTTTACGTATTATGAATATTGTTTTATATATTTTTCAAACACATGACTATAAACATATAAAGACATGTATTTAAATGCAATATGTAACTACCATGTTTTCAGTTTATATATTTATATATATATATATATGATATATATATATATATATGTATTTATATATATCATCTGATAAAGATTTCAAGCACTAAACAAACAAATGATACATAAATCATGACGATTACAACAAAATACATGTGGCGTTGCACAATATATCGTCTAGGATATTAATTTAAGTGAATCTATATATCATAGCACAGTCAAACATAACCAAAAGTTTTTGCATATACAATGCAACTGAGTATATATTGCGTATTGTTTATTATGAAATACAAAGCGAAACCAAACTTTAAGACAATGCATAGATAATGCAGATGTGTATATACAATAATTGCATATATTCTATGTCTAAAAATAAAATAAAAACAACGTTACAACATGATATTTCCCTATACTTACACACAATTTAAAACTTTTGTAATGATTAGTTATTGGAAAAGAATATCCTTTCGGATTTCAAATGCTTTGTATACAAATACACTAAGTTTTTTTAATTTGTTTTTATTTTCGCAGTTTATTAGCTCTAAAAATTTCAGCATGCTGGGCCTTTTCCAATAATATTTATCAATATAATTTAATCTAATACCATTATAATTTGTGCACTCTATTATAAAATGATACTCGTCTTCTATCTTGTTACAAACTCTACATTTTCTTTCATCTAATGGTATACTTAATGGTCTATGCCATCTACCTGCCTCAATTTCTAAATTATGGGAGGAAAGTCTCAATCTGGATAACGCTTGTCTAAATTTTGGTATATTTAAACAGGTTAAATAATGCTTAAGACTAAAAGTATCACATGCGTTTCTGTAAAAAATAGCTCTGCTTGACTGTTCTAAACGTGAATGCCAATTCTGTACAAAATTGTCATGTAATCTTTGTTTTACCAGGCTTAAAAATATATCGCTATTTCCAACTCCCTGATATAGCCATGCATCAAACAATCCAAGATTTCCCAATAATGTCTTTAGCAATGTAACCCAATTCGTTTTATTTGGCATTACATCGGCATCAGTTCTAAGCATGCTGTATACATATTTAATAAATTTATTTTCATTAGAGTAAATGATTTTTAACCAGTATTTTATTATTAATACATATCTATGTGTAATCAATGCTGTTCTCCCTAACTCCCCGTAGATAAAATCATTTTGAGCAGATCGCTTTACATGCAAAATGCTTTTGCAATATTGCGTATGTACTCTTTCAACACAAAGGCCTGTAGAAAAACCCCACACTTCCGCGCCGTAATTCAAAATAGGTTTTATAAGTTTATCAAATAAATCTAATTTATGTTTTACTGATATGTCAGTAAATTTATAAAGGTATCTGTTTAACATAAACACTGCTTTCCGCGCTTGACCCGCCAACATGTTCTGTGTTTCATTAAACGAACCACCTTGAGTGAACACAATGCCAAGATACGTAAAAGCGTTTACTATATCTATATTCATATCATTATAAATAAATGTCATATTTCTTGGCAATAAACCTGCTTTCCTGAAAACCATAACTTTAGTTTTGGCCGTATTAACGATCAACTTCCATTTGGAGCAATAATTTGATAAAATATCAAAGCCTTTTTGTAGACCTTCGGCACTTTCCGAAAATATTACAATATCATCAGCATATAACAGAATAAACAATTTAATCATATCGACCTCAATGCCTTCATACCCGTTTAGTATAAACTCATCTTCAATGTCATTCAAAAACATAGAAAACAAAAAGGGAGATAAACATTCTCATTGTCTCACACCTAGTAAACACGTAAACTCATCGCTCAATTGGTTTAAATATTTAACCCTTGATTTAATAGACTTGTACATAGATTGAATAATGTTTAAAATCTTCCCTCTAATGCCAAGTTTAATAAGTTTCATCCACAAATTATCCCTCACAACATAATCAAAGGCTTTTGTAAAATCAACAAACGCACAATATAGTTTTTTGCCTGTATTAATCAGATGACTAATAAGACCATGCAAAACAAAAATATTATCTACTGTGCACATCTTTCTCCTAAACCCTGCTTGAGCTTCAATAAACACATAATAAAGCTCTGCCCAATCATTTAATCTATTATTCAGGACACGTGTAAACAATTTACTTAATGTACTGAGTAAAGTAATTCCTCTAAAATTAGAAACATCATTTAGACTACCCTTTTTATGTAATGGTATTATGTAACCATCGGACCATGACTCTGGAAAGAATCCACTTTCAAAGACTTTGTTAAATAGTGGAAGCAATACAGGTACCAATATACATTTACCATGTACATAAAATTCATTTATAAGCATATCAGGACCGCTACTACGACCATTTTTTATCTGAGAAATAGCATTTAATAACTCAGTTTGACTTATCTCAACATTGAGTTCACTAAACATAATTCCGAATTCATTGTTAACATATCGTTCATTAAAGTAAATGACATCTTCATCTGCGCTAAAGAACGGATCGCTTGGATTGTTAATACATTTAAATAATTTTCAAACTCAGATAGACCAGATTTTGACGTTTTAATGCCAGATAATTCTTTTAACATATTCCAGTACTTTTTGGCATCCGCGTACCGATTTTTTTCTAGTTCCACTGTTTTTGCTTTATCATATGCATACCTAGATTTTCTTAAGGTATATGTGTAATCTGATCTAGCTTGTACCAAGTATTTTCTATTACGTTCATCTTTACAACCTCTAAACCTATTTAAGTAAAACATGAAACGTGATCTTTTTTCTTCACATTCAACATTAAACCAAGGATTTTCTTTGTCATTATTAAATGCTTGAGCATTATCAACACGTCGTATATGTCTTTTAAACAATGGATCAGCAACTTTAGTAATAATATCAACAAAAGCATTTAGTGTTGTCGATACCTCATCTTCACTAACTGAATTATTTAAGATGGGTTACAAATAAAACAAAATGTTACTAGTTTATATTTATTGGAATTAGCTGGCCATGGCTTCAACAATATATAGTGTAAAATAAAATGTGTAGTTAATCAAATTGAAACATTTCAGGTAAATCCAATGTTCATAGTCCAAACTAAATTTAAATTGTAACTGACCACTGTACAGTGTAAACCCTGGGAACAGATGTTCACAAAGACTGTTCATAGTCCAATCTAAATTTAAATTGTAACTGACCACTGTACAGTGTAAACCCTGGGAACAGATGTTCACAAAGACTCCAAACTAAGTTTAAATTGTAACTGACTACTGTACAGTGTAAACCCTGGGAACAGATGTTCACAAAGACAAGTCTTAAAATTAAAAACTTCTTGCATAGAAAATAACAAAGTTCTTAGAATATTTTAACTACACTATGCTGTGTCCGCGAAATACCGCCACATGCCACTCGGCATGTGTATGCCACATGCCGCGTGGCACCGCCAAACATGGGGGAAGCGGAACACCGCTTAGATAATAAAAAACATCCAAAGAGGTATGACAGACGTACTTCAACCAATGAAGCGATTATGTCATGTCATATACATAAACAAAAAACCTCCAAAGAGGTATAACATACGTACTTCAACCAATGAAGCGATTGTGTCATGTCATATACATAAACAAAATCAAAAAAACTCCAAAGAGGTATAACAGATATACTTCAACCAATGAAGCGATTGTGTCATGCCACTCGCCGCGTGGCACCGCCAGACATGGGGAAAGCGGAACACAGCTTAGATAATAAAAACCTCCAAAGAGGTATGACAGACGTACTTCAACCAATGAAGCGATTGTGTTATGTCATATACATAAACAAAATCAAAAAACTTTAAAAATCAACCAAAAATCCTCCAAAGAGGTATAACAGACATACTTCAATGTCGTCATAATTTATAGCTACGGAGAGCTAATATAACCCTAATAGGGTAAATATAAAAATTATCTATATGATTGCAAAGCCACAGCCAATCTTGAATGTTGAATGTATAATTTCTTCAATTTAACTTATAAAAAATTGAATTTCTTGTTGTAAACCATTCACAAACAAGGCTTGCCTTGATAATAATTGTACATCATCCCAATACAGCATGATACAGCATTGTCTTAAAACTTTTATAAGATTTCAATATTTAACATGAAAAACCTCGACTTTTGCTTCGTTAGGATTAATTTAAAAGCCTCAAGTTAAAATAATGCTTGGGCAGCCCCACTATTTATCATCCTTAATAGAAATACAAATTACCAGGCAACAAAGCATCATCTACTTCCTTGTTCCTGAACAATGAAATGCCACTATATACATTCATTGGCAAGAAATTAAACAGTTCAATATATATTTCCAAATTCAGCACAATAGTGTTATAGGCCTACTTTGATGACATTTACAATAGAAAACTAAATGTCCTTAAACTCTTCGATCAAAAACGGCAGGAGCCCAATTGTATACAGGTCCGTGTGACATATTCACTTTGGCTTTCATAGTACGAGTCTGGTCTGCAATTAACTTAGTTCATAATCCAGGTCTAAATGTTTGTTCCTGGCTAACATTTATACTAGCAAATTGTAAAACGGAGAGCTTAACATATGATACCAACTACTGAATGTCTCTATGGTACGTCTCGCAACCGCATGTTCGATACCCAGTTATTCGACATAGGAACATTGTTGATTGGCCTTTCGACATCGTGATGGTGACAAACTGAAGTGCAAGGTATGGCGTAAAATAACCTATAACAGAGAGATCTAATTATAATTAAAACAGCATCAGCCACCACTCTGTATAAAAACAACAGCCACTGAATGAAAACATCATTGCACGCAAACAGAATAAATGTGTAAAGCTGACCGCTAGACGAAAAAAATTAGGACATTTATACTGTTATAGCAGCAGCAGACACAACAGTAAGTAGAAAAATATCTGTAATAAGCAAAACAAACTGTGACATATATCTATCAATTTGACTGTGACATATATCTATCAATTTGACAAAAGAAAAATAGCATAGACCTGCAACCAACACGCCGCCAGTTGTCAATAATAAGCACATGCAGTTGTATTATAACCTATTGTCAATACACTTCGACATAAACACTAGGGCGGAGCTATCTAAGTCCTGGCGACATATTAATTACATGCTCATCGACATTCTCACACTCTTGGTGTAAAATAACATAACGGGTAGTATATACCGTTTTCAGCCATTTCAGACTCCTGATGTAAAGTTAGTATATTCATTAACCAACATTCATGCATTTGCATACTCCAAGTGTAAAAAGGGACTATTTAAACCGGTTTGTTATAACTGCGACAACAAAAAGCGCACCACTTTGCACACACTAAGAATTTGGTTCACTTTAATTCATTCCTGTTAGGCGCCATATAACCTTTCATGTGTTGGTGCGCCTTAAAACCCAATTCAATTCACTTTAATTCTAGGCCAGTTGCCGACACCCACTGTAGAAAAAGCATATTTCTCTAAAGTTAATAGAAAGAATGTATGTTCTTTGTTGTTGTTATCTGTTGTTGTTGCTGTAGTTTTTAATTGAATTAAAAACCATAATAAAGTGTTTAAAAATGAGCCCTGTTCCCTTAGCGTTGAGACATCTGTTCATTTATCCACAAATTTGCGAAACCAGTTGGCTACTACACTCGCAGTCTGCGTCTTCGCCTTGCACATTTTGATCCTGGTTGACCTCCCATGATCACACGATTACTCAGTTTCCCACAAACTCTTGAGATACCACGACATAACGCTGTAAAGCGAGTGGCTTTACATAAATCTTGGGCTCTTAAGACTGTATTTTCGGCAAAACTGTTTACTGAAATAAATTGCTAAAAAGAAAAACACCTGACAAATTTATCTAAACAAAAACATGTTTGACCCTGAAATTTAGCCCTGTGAAGGTAAAGCAAATACAGAAATTAAAGCACAATATAAAAAGAATATTTGCTCACTATGATATTGATTACAACTATAAAATATCTTATAACTCAACAACTCAAAAGCTATGAAAATTGATTTGCAACCGTTTAAATGCAGATTTAATGTCCATTGTTCCCAGTAATGCCACGGGACCAATGTTACTTGGTCAAAAGTGCTAGAGTGCCGTTAGAACCATTATCTTCAGATCCACTCTATCTTGCATTTCTCTTGTCCCTCTCCCCCGAGCATACGGACTTTTCGATACTTTTTTTTTTTTGGCATGATCTGAAAACAGTGGCAAATGGTTTAATGATGCTACTCCAGTAAGACAGAATAAGGTTTATATATTTTGTTTTATTTTTCATTATTTTTATTTTATTTTTTATTGTTTATTGATTATATATATATATTAATATATATATATTTATTTTTTTATATTTTTTTAAATAATACCCGCCTATGAATCCTTAATACTGTTGTGAGCTTCAATAAATTGACTAAATTTAATATGCAATAACAGAACATTATATATGTAGTTTTTGTTTTTTAGAATAATGTTAGGCTATGTCCCAGAAATCGACATCAACACATTGCAATATTCTGACGCGATAGCCTTGCGCTTGCAATGCCACCCTATATAATGCCATACTTATGTTAGGCTATTTCAGACAAATGGAAATAAACACCTCAAGTTCTTACTCAAATATTACACCTACCTCTCGTACATTATTTAAAGATAAGTGTTACTATAATATTTTTCTAGGACTGAAGCTAAGTTATATCGCCGCCTTGGCAAGGTCATCCACCATCCAGCATGTCCTGGCCGCTTTATCAACGATAAAACAAACACATTTAGTAGTTTACAAATGCATATACAACGTTATTTTATTTACTTTTTATTCTTATTATTATATTAGTCATCTAAATTAAATGTGCATATACGATAAGACCAAAACATCCTGGATGAATGATGTAAAAGAAATCGATGTGCCCATCGACACACACATTCAATAACACTTGATGCGTATTAACAATTGGTTTCGAGATAGCATTTAAATACCGTGATTTCCAATTTCCAGCTAACTTGGAAAGAATTATGTTAGGCTATGACCCAACCATTGACATCCACACTTTCCTTTAATACAACATTGTAATATTGTGGACTTGTGTTCGATACAGAAATGACAAAATAATAGCTGGAATCAACTTTCATTTAAAAGCAATTGCACATACAGTGGCATACTTCTGTTAGGCTATGACAGAATAATCGAAATAAACACTTTCGTTTCGAAACTGTGTTATTATATACACTTAAATACCTGTCGGATATTATTTAAACATAATGTTACACATACGTATAATTTGATATGTCTAAATAAGTTCACAGCCTTGGCAAACCTGCACGACTCCAAATTCCAATTAATAACCAGAGTTGTCGTTCCTTTTGCATTGTCCGATTGAGAATTCCTAATCTGTCAACATCGTAGCACAATACGGCCATTGCGAACATAAGCAGGGTATACCGACATGTAACAAGCATTCAGCATTTATATTTGATGCATATTATCAACAAGTACCAAGTGGTTTGGAGATAACAATTAAATACCGATTTTCAGAACACAAAAACAGATCGATACTTACAAAAATAGCGGTCACTGCAAGAGAGGTTATGCGTTAGAATTACACGTTCATAATAATCGCTGATTTCCACCCCCTGAAATAATTAGTATTTGTTCCCTAGTAGAACAAATCCCATTATTTATTGATATATCTTTAAGTTATCTAGTTCCGTTGTTGTATTATCTGAACTAAGAGACGCTATAAACTCGTCCTTTAACTGATTATTCCATGTATATTTAAAATCAACAGTATCATATTGTTTATCGCTATCTTTCAATATGTTTGTTTCTGAAACGTCTGACATTGATTTATACTGTAACACATAACTTATATGACAATGGTCATATACATAACCGCTATCCTATACATAACCTCTATGCCTCTATCCTATACATAGCCTCTATCCTATACATAGCCTCTATCCTATGCATAGCTTCTATGCTATACATAACCTCTATCCTATACATAACCTTTATCCTGTACATAGCCACTATGCCTCTATCCTATACCTAGCCTCTATCCTATACCTAGCCTACATGCCATTATCCTATACATAGCCTCTATCCTATACATAGACTCTATCCTGTACATAGCCTCTATCTTATACATAGCCTCTATCCTATACATAACCTCTTTCCTATACATAGCCTCTATCCTATACATAACCTCTATCCTATGCATAGCCTCTATCATATGCAATGCCTCTATCCTACACATAACCTCTATCCTATACATAACCTCTATCCTATGCATAGCCTTTATCATATGCATTGCCTCTATCCTATACATAGCCTCTATCCTATACATAACCTCTATCCTATACATAACCTCTATGCCTCTATCATTATACATAGCCTCTATTCTATACATAACCTCTATCCTATACATGGCCTCTATCCTATGCATAGCCTCTATAATATGCAATGCCTCTATCCTATACATAACCTCTATCCTATACAAAGCCTCTATCCTATACATAGCCTCTATCATATGCATTGCCTCTATCCTATACATAGCCTCTATCCTATACATAGCCTCTATCCTATATATAGCCTCTATCCTATACATATCCTCTATCCTATACATAGCCACTATCCTATACATAACCTCTATCCTATACATAACCTCTATCCTATACATAACCTCTATCATATACATTGCCTCTATCCTATACATAACCTCTATCCTATACATAGTCTCTATCCTATACACAACCTCTATCCTATACATAGCCTCTATCCAATACATAGCCTCTATCCTATACATAACCTCTATCCTATACATAACCTCTATCCTATACATAGCCTCTATGCCTCTATCCTATACATAGCCTCTATCCTATACATAGCCTCTATTGCTCTATCATATACATAGCCTCTATCCTATACATAGCCTCTATGCCTCTATCCTATATATAGCCTCTATCCTATACATAGCCTCTATGTCTCTATCCTATACATAGCCTCTATCCTATACATATCCTCTATCCTATACATAGCCTCTATGCCTCTATCCTATACATAGCCTCTATCCTATACATAGCCTCTATCATATGCATTGCCTCTATCCTATACATAACCCCTATCATATACATAACCTCTATCCTATGCATAGCCTCTATGCCTCTATCCTATACATAGCCTCTATCCTATACATAGCCTCTATCCTATAAATAGCCTCTATCCTATACATAGCCTCTATCCTATACATATCCTCTATCCTATACATAGCCTCTATGCCTCTATCCTATACTTAACCTCTATCCTATACATAACCTCTATCCTATGCATAGCCTCTATGCCTCTATCCTATACATAGCCTCTATCCTATACATAGCCTCTATCCTATAAATAGCCTCTATCCTATACATACCCTCTATCCTGTATATAGCCTCTATCCTATAAATAGCCTCTATGCCTCAATCCTATACATAGCCCCTATCCTATACATAGCCTCTATCCTATACATAGCCTCTATCCTATACATACCCTCTATCCTGTACATAACCTCTATCCTATACATAGCCGCTATCCTATACATATCCTCTATCCTATACATAGCTTCTATCCTATGCATAGCCTCTATCCTGTACACAGCCTCTATCCTATACATAGCCTCTATGCCTCTATCCTATACATAGCCCCTATTCTATACATAGCCTCTATCCTACACATTGCCTCTATCCTGTACATAGCCTCTATCCTATACATAGCCTCTATCCTATACATATCCTCTATTCTATACATAGCCTCTATACTGTACACAGCCTCTATCCTATACATAGCCTCTATGCCTCTATCCTATACATAGCCCCTATTCTATACATAGCTTCTATCCTACACATAGCCTCTATCCTGTACATAGCCTCTATCCTATACATAGCATCTATCCTATACATAGCCTCTATTCTATACATAGCCTCTATCCTATACATAGCCTCTATCCTGTACATAGCCTCTATCCTATACATAGCCTCTATCCTGTACATAACCTCTATCCTGTATATAGCCTCTATCCTATAAATAGCCTCTATGCCTCTATCCTATACATAGCCCCTATCCTATACATAGCCTCTATCCTATACATAGCCTCTATCCTATACATAGCCTCCATCCTGTACATAACCTCTATCCTATACATAGCCTCTATCCTATACATAGCCTCTATCCTATACATAGCCTCTATCCTGTACACAGCCTCTATCCTATACATAGCCTCTATGCCTCTATCCTATACATAGCCCCTATTCTATACATAGCCTCTATCCTGTACATAGCCTCTATCCTATACATAGCCTCTATCCTATACATAGCCTCTATCCTATATATAGCCTCTATCCTGTACATAGCCTCTATCCTATACATAGCCTCTTTCCTATACATAGCCTATATGCCTCTATCCTATACACAGCCCCTATCCTATACATAGCCTCTATCCTATACATAGCCTCTATCCTGTACATAACCTCTATCCTGTACATAGCCCCTATCCTATACATAGCCTCTATCCTATACATAACCTCTATCCTATGCATAGCCTGTATGCCTCTATCCTATACATAGCCTCTATCCTATACATAGCCTTTAGCATATGCATTGCCTCTATCCTATACATAGCCTCTATCCTATACATAGCCTCTATCCTATACATACCCTCTATCCTGTACAAAGCCTCTATCCTATACATAGCCTCTATGCCTCTATCCTATACATAGCCCCTATCCTATACATAGCCTCTATCCTATACATAGCCTCTATCTTGTACATAGCCTCTATCCTATACATATCCTCTGTCCTATACATAGCCCCTATCCTATACATAGCCTCTATCCTATACATATCCTCTATCCTGTACACAGCCTCTATCCTATACATAGCCTCTATGCCTCTATCCTATACATATCCCCTATTCTATACATAGCCTCTATCCAATACATAGCCTCTATCCTATACATAGCCTCTATCCTGTACATAGCCTCTATCCTATACATAGCCTCTATCCTATACATAGCCTCTATTTTATACATAGCCTCTATCCTATACATAGCCTCTATCCTGTACATAGCCTCTATCCTATACATATCCTCTATCCTGTACATAACCTCTATCCTATACATAGCCTCTATCCTCTATCCTATTCATAACCTCTATCCTATACATAGCCTCTATCCTGTACATAGCCTCTATCCTGTACATAGCCTCTATCCTATACATAGCCTACATGCCTCTATCCTGTACATAGCCTCTATCCTATACATAGCCTACATGCCTCTATCCTATACATAGCCTCTATCCTATACATATCCTCTATCCTGTACATAGCCTCTATTCTATACATAGCCTCTATCCTGAACATAACCTCTATCCTATACATAGCCTCTATCCTATGCATAGCCTCTATCCTATACATAGCCTCTATCCTGTACATAGCCTCTATCCTATACATTGCCTCTATCCTGTACATAGCCTCTATCCTATACATTGCCTCTATCCTATACATAGCCTCTATTCTATACCTAGCCTCTATCCTATACATAGCCTCTATCCTATACATAGCCTCAATGCTATACATAGCCTCTATGCTATACATAGCCTCTATCCTGTACATAACCTCTATCCTATACATAGCCTCTATCCTATACATAGCCTCTATCCTATACATAGCCTCTATGCCTCTATCCTATACATAGCCTCTATCCTATACATAGCCTCTATCGTGTACATAGCCTCTATCCTATACATAGCCTCTATCATGTACATAACCTCTATCCTATACATAGCCTCTATCCTCTATCCTATTCATAACCTCTATCCTATACATAGCCCCTATCCTATACATAGCCTCCATCCTATACATAGCCTCTATCCTGTACATAGCCTCTATCCTATACATTGCCTCTATCCTGTACATAGCCTCTATCCTATACATTGCCTCTATCCTATACATAGCCTCTATTCTATACCTAGCCTCTATCCTATAAATAGCCTCTATTCTATACATAGCCTCTATCCTATACATAGCCTCTATGCTATACATAGTCTCTATCCTGTACATAACCTCTATCCTATACATAGCCTCTATCCTATACATAGCCTCTATCCTGTACATAGCCTCTATCCTATACATAGCCTCTATGCCTCTATCCTATACATAGCCTCTATCCTATACATAGCCTCTATCGTGTACATAGCCTCTATCCTATACATAGCCTCTATCATGTACATAACCTCTATCCTATACATAGCCTCTATCCTATACATAGCCTCTATCCTATACATAACCTCAATGCCTCTATCCTATACATATCCTCTATTCTATACCTAGCCTCTATCCTATACATAGCCTCTATCCTATACATAGCCTCAATGCTATACATAGCCTCTATGCTATACATAGCCTCTATCCTGTACATAACCTCTATCCTATACATAGCCTCTGTCCTATACATAGCCTCTATCCTATACATAGCCTCTATGCCTCTATCCTATACATAGCCTCTATCCTATACATAGCCTCTATCGTGTACATAGCCTCTATCCTATACATAGCCTCTATCATGAACATAACCTCTATCCTATACATAGCCTCTATCCTATACATAGCCTCTATCCTATACATAACCTCAATGCCTCTATCCTATACATAGCCTCTGTCCTATACATAACCTCTATGCCTCTATCCTATACATAGCCTTTATCCTATACATAGCCTCTATCCTATACATAGACGTTATCCTATACATTTCCTCTATCCTATACATAGCCTCTATGCCTCTATCCTATACATAGCCTGTATCCTATACATAGCCTCTATCCTATACATAGCCTCTATGCCTCTATCCTATACATAGACTATATGCCTCTGTCCTTTACATAACCTCTATGCTTCTATCCTATACATAGCCTCTATCCTAAACATAGCCTCTGACCTCTACATAACCTCTATGCCTCTATCCTATACATAGCCTCTGTCCTATACATAACCTCTATGCCTTTATCCTATACATAGCCTTTATCCTATACATAGCACCTATCCTATACATAGCCGTTATCCTATACATTGCCTCTATCCTATACATAGCCTCTATGCCTCTATCCTATACATAGCATTTATCCTATACATAGGCTATATCCTATACATAGCCTCTATGCTTCTATCCTATACATAAACTATATGCCTCTGTCCTATACATAGCCTCTATGCTTCTATCCTACACATAGCCTCTATCCTATACATAGCCTCTATTATATACATAGCCGTTATCCTATATATTGCCTCTATACTGTACATAGCCTCTATCCTATACATAACTTCCATCCTATAATTAGCCTCTATCCTATACATGGCCTCTATCCTATACATAGCCTCTATCTTGAACATAGGCTCTATCCTGTACATAACCTCTATCCTGTACATATCCTCTATCCTATATATAGCCTCTATCCTGTACATAGCCTATATCCTATACATTGCCTCTATCCTGTACATAACCTCTATCTTATACATAGCCTCTATCATATACATAGCCTCTATCCTGTACATAGCCTCTATCCTGTACATAGCCTCTATCCTGTACATAGCCACTATGCCTCTATCCTATACCTAGCCTCTATCCTATACATAGCATCTATCCTGCACATAGCCACTATGCCTCTATCCTATACCTAGCCTCTATCCTATACATAGCCTCTATCCTTTACATAGCCTCTATCCTGTTTATAGCCTCTATCCTGTACAAAGCCTCTATCCTGTACATAGCCACTATGCCTCTATCCTATACCTAGCCTCTATCCTATACATAGCATCTATCCTGCACATAGCCACTATGCCTCTATCCTATACCTAGCCTCTATCCTATACATAGCCTCTATCCTGTACATAGCCACTATGCCTCTATCCTATACCTAGCCTCTATCCTATACATAGCCTACATGCCTCTATCCTATACATAGCCTCTATCCTATACATAGCCTCTATCCTGTACATAGCCTCTATCCTATACATAGCCTCTATCCTGTACATAACCTCTATCCTATACATAGCCTCTATCCTCTATCCTATTCATAACCTCTATCCTATACATAGCCCCTATCCTATACATAGCCTCCATCCTATACATAGCCTCTATCCTGTACATAGCCTCTATCCTATACATTGCCTCTATCCTGTACATAGCCTCTATCCTATACATTGCCTCTATCCTATACATAGCCTCTATTCTATACCTAGCCTCTATCCTATAAATAGCCTCTATTCTATACATAGCCTCTATCCTATACATAGCCTCTATGCTATACATAGTCTCTATCCTGTACATAACCTCTATCCTATACATAGCCTCTATCCTATACATAGCCTCTATCCTGTACATAGCGTCTATCCTATACATAGCCTCTATGCCTCTATCCTATACATAGCCTCTATCCTATACATAGCCTCTATCGTGTACATAGCCTCTATCCTATACATAGCCTCTATCATGTACATAACCTCTATCCTATACATAGCCTCTATCCTATACATAGCCTCTATCCTATACATAACCTCAATGCCTCTATCCTATACATAGCC
The DNA here is from genome assembly GCA_037043455.1 of Cyrtodaria siliqua. NCBI lineage: Eukaryota > Metazoa > Mollusca > Bivalvia > Adapedonta > Hiatellidae > Cyrtodaria > Cyrtodaria siliqua. The sequence goes on from JAWPHD010006040.1 coordinate 69,064, forward strand.
TCTGTCCTATACATAACCTCTATGCCTCTAACCTATACATAGCCTTTATCCTATACATAGCCTCTATCCTATACATAGACGTTATCCTATACATTGCCTCTATCCTATACATAGCCTCTATGCCTCTATCCTATACATAGCCTTTATCCTATACATAGCCTCTATCCTATACATAGCCTCTATGCCTCTATCCTATAAATAGACTTTATGCCTCTGTCCTTTACATAGCCTCTATGCTTCTATCCTATACATAGCCTCTATCCTAAACATAACCTCTGACCTATACATAACCTCTATGCCTCTATCCTATACATAACCTCTATGCCTTTATCCTATACATAGCCTTTACCCTACACATAGCCTCTATCCTATACATAGCCTTTATCCTATACATAGCCTCTATCCTATACATAGCCGTTATCCTATACATTGCCTCTATCCTATACATAGCCCCTATGCCTCTATCCTATACATATCCTCTATCCTACATATATAGCCTCTATGCCTCTATCCTATACATAGCCTCTATGCCTCTATCCTATACATAGACTATATGCCTCTGTCCTTTACATAGCCTCTATGCTTCTATCCTATACATAGCCTCTATCCTAAACATAGCCTCTGACCTATACATAACCTCTATGCCTCTATCCTATACATAGCCTCTGTCCTATACATAACCTCTATGCATTTATCCTATACATAGCATTTATCCTATACATAGCACCTATCCTATACATAGCCGGTATCCTATACATTGCCTCTATCCTATACATAGCCTCTATGCCTCTATCCTATACATAGCACCTATCCTATACATAGCCGTTATCCTATACATTGCCTCTATCCTATACATAGCCTCTATGCTTCTATCCTATACATAAACTATATGCCTCTGTCCTATACATAGCCTCTATGCTTCTATCCTACACATAGCCTCTATCCTATACATAGCCTCTGTTATATACATAGCCGTTATCCTATATATTGCCTCTATACTGTACATAGCCTCTATCCTATACATAACCTCCATCCTATACTTAGCCTCTATCCTATACATGGCCTCTATCCTATACATAGCCTCTATCCTGTACATATGCTCTATCCTGTACATAACCTCTATCCTGTACATAGCCTCTATCCTATATATAGCCTCTATCCTGTACATAGCCTATATCCTATACATTGCCTCTATCCTGTACATAACCTCTATCCTATACATAGCCTCTATCATATACATAGCCTCTATCCTGTACATAGCCTCTATCCTGTACATAGCCTCTATCCTGTACATAGCTACTATGCCTCTATCCTATACCTAGCCTCTATCCTATACATAGCATCTATCCTGCACATAGCCACTATGCCTCTATCCTATACCTAGCCTCTATCCTATACATAGCCTCTATCCTTTACATAGCCTCTATCCTGTACATAGTCTCTATCCTATACATAGCATCTATCCTGCACATAGCCACTATGCCTCTTTTCTATACCTAGCCTCTATCCTATACATAGCCTCTATCCTTTACATAGCCTCTATCCAGTACATAACCTCTATCCTATACATAGTCTCTATCCTATACATAGCCTCTATCCTGTACATAGCCTCTATCCTATACATAGCCACTATGCCTCTATCCTATACATAGTCTCTATCCTATACATAGCCTCTATCTTGTACATAGCCTCTATCCTATACATAGCCTCTATCCTGTACATAACCTCTATCCTATACATAGCCTCTATCCTATACATAGCCGTTATCCTATACATTGTCTCTATCCTATACATAGCCTCTATGCCTCTATCATATACATAGCCTTTATCCTATACATAGCCTCTATCCTATACATAGCCTCTATGCCTCTATCCTCTACATAGACTATATGCCTCTGTCCTTTACATAGCCTCTATGCTTCTATCCTATACATAGCCTCTATCCTAAACATAACCTCTGTCCTATACATAACCTCTATGCCTCTATCCTATACATAGCCTCTGTCCTATACATAACCTCTATGCCTTTATCCAATACATAGCCTTTATTCTATACATAGCCTCTATCCTATACATAGCCGTTATCCTATACATTGCCTCTATCCTATACATAGCCTCTATGCCTCTATCCTATACATAGCATTTATCTATACATAGCCTATATCCTATACATAGCCTCTATGCCTCTATCCTATACATAGACTATATGCCACTGTCCTATATATAGCCTCTATGCTTCTATCCTATACATAGCCTCTATCATATACATAGCCTCTATCCTATAGATAGCGGTTATCCTATACATTGCCTCTATCCTGTAGATAGCCTCTATCCTATACATAACCTCTATCCTATACATAGCCTCTATCCTATACATAGCCTCTATCTTATACATAGCCTCTATCCTGTACATAGCCTCTATCCTGTACTTAACCTCTATCCTATACATAGCCTCTATCCTATACATAGCCTCTATCCTGTACATAGTCTCTATCCTATACATAGCCTCTATCCTTATATAGCCTCTCTCCTATACATAGCCTCTATCCTGTACATAGCCTCTATCCTATACATAGCCTCTATCCTGTACATAGCCTCTATCATATACATAGCCTCTATGCCTCTATCCTATACATATCCTCTATCCTATACATAGCCTCTATCCTGTATATAGCCTCTATCCTATACATAGTCTCTATCCTGTACATAACCTCTATCCTATACATAGCCTCTATCCTATACATAGCCTCTATCCTGTACATAGCATCTATCCTATACATAGTCTCTATGACTCTATCATATACATAGCCTCTATCCTATACATAGCCTCTATCCTGTACATAGCCTCTATCCTATACATAGCCTCTATCCTGTACATAACCTCTATCCTATACATAGCCTCTATCCTATACATAGCCTCTATCCTATACATAGCCGTTATCCTATACATTGCCTCTATCCTATACATAGCATCTATGCCTCTATCCTATACATAGCCTTTATCCTATACATAGCCTCTATCCTATACATAGCCTCTATGCCTCTATCCTATACATAGACTATATGCCTCTGTCCTTTACATAGCCTCTATGCTTCTATCCTATACATAGCCTCTATCCTAAACATAACCTCTGTCCTATACATAACCTCTATGCCTCTATTCTATACATAGCCTCTGTCCTATACATAAGCTCTATGCCTTTTTCCTATGCATAGCCTTTATCCTATACATAGCCTCTATCCTATACATAGCCGATATCCTATACATTGCCTCTATCCTATACATAGCCTCTATGCCTCTATCCTATACATAGCCTTTATCCTATACATAGCCTATATCCTATACATAGCCTCTATGACTCTATCCTATACATAGACTATATGCCTCTGTGATATACATAGCCTCTATGCTTCTATCCTATACATAGCCTCTATCCTAAACATAACCTCTATCCTATACATAGCCGTTATCCTATACATTGCCTCTATCCTATACATAGCCTCTATGCCTCTATCCTATACATAGACTATATGCCTCTGTCCTATACATAGCCTCTATGCTTCTATCCTATACATAGCCTCTATCCTAAACATAACCTCTATCCTATACATAGCCGTTATCCTATACATTGCCTCTATCCTATACATAGCCTCTATGCCTCTATCCTATACATAGACTATATGCCTCTGTCCTATACATAGCCTCTATGCCCCTATCCTATACATAGCCTCTATCCTACACATAGCCTCTATCATATACATAGCCTCTATGCCTCTATCCTATACATAGCCTCTATCCTAAACATAACCTCTATCCTATACATAGCCCCTATCCTATACATAGCCTCTATCCTATACATAGCCCCTATCCTATACATAGCCTCTATCCTATACATAGCCTCTATCCTATACATAGACTCTATGCCTCTATCCTATACATAGACTCTATCCTATACATAGCCTCTATGCTTCTATCCTATACATAGCCTCTATCCTAAACATAACCTCTATGCCCCTATCCTATACATAGCCTCTATCATATACATAGCCTCTATCATATACATAGCCTCTATGCCTCTATCCTATACATAGCCTCTAAGCTATACATAACCTCTATCTTATACAAAGCCGTTATCCTATACGTAACATCTATGCCTCTATCCTATACATATCCTCTAACCTTTACATAGCCTCTATCCTATACATAGCCGTTATACTATACAAAACATCTATCATATACATAACATCTATCCTATACATAGCCGTTATCCTATACATAGCCCCTATCCTATACATAGCCTCTATCCTATACATAGCCTCTATTCTTCTATCCTATACATAGCCTCTATCCTATACATAGCCCCTATCCTATACATAGCCTCTATCCTATACATAGCCTCTATGACTCTATCTTTTACATAGCCTATATCCTATACATAGCCTCTATGCTTCTATCCTATACATAGCCTCTATCCTAAACCTAACCTCTTTGCCCCTATCCTATACATAGCCTCTATCATATACATAGCCTCTATCATATACATAGCCTCTATGCCTCTATCCTATACATAGCCTCTATTCTATACATAACCTCTATCCTATACAAAGCCGTTATCCTATACGTAACCTGTATGCCTCTATCCTATACATAGCCTCTAATCTATACATAGCCTCTATCCTATACATAGCCGTTATCCTATACAAAACCTCTATCCTATACATAACCTCTATCGTATACATATCCTTTATCCTATACATAGCCTCTATGTCTCTATCCTATACATAGCCTCTATCCTATACATAGCCCCTATCCTATACATAGCCTCTATCCTATACATAGCCTCTATGACTCTATCTTTTACATAGCCTATATCCTATACATAGCCTCTATGCTTCTACCCTATACATAGCCTTTATCCTAAACATAACCTCTATGCCCCTATCCTATACATAGCCTCTATCATATACATAGCCTCTATCATATACATAGCCTCTATGCCTCTATCCTATACATAGCCTCTATCCTATACATAACCTCTATCCTATACAAAGCCGTTATCCTATACGTAACCTCTATGCCTCTATCCTATACATAGCCCCTATCCTATACATAGCCTCTATCCTATACATAACCTCTAACCTATACTGAGCCTCTATCCTATATATAGCCTCTAACCTATACATAGCCTCTATCCTATACATAACCTCTATGCCTCTATACTATACATAGCCTCTATCCTATACATAGCCTCTATCCTATACATAGCCTCTATCCTATACATAGCCCCTATCCTATACATAGCCTCTATCCTATACATAACCTCTAACCTATACATAGCCTCTATTCTATACATAGCCTCTATCCTATACATAGCCTCTATCCTATACATAACCTCTTACCTATACTTAGCCCCTATCCTATGCATAGCCTCTATCCTATACATAGCCTCTATCCTATACATAACCACTTACCTATACATAGCCCCTATGCTATACATAGCCTCTATCCTATACATAGCCCCTATCCTATACATAGCCTCTATCCTATACATAACCTCTAACCTATACTTAGCCTCTATCCTATACATAGCCTCTAACCTATACATAGCCTCTATCCTATACATAACCTCTATACCTCTATACTATACAAAGCCTCTATCCTATACATAGCCTCTATCCTATACATAGCCTCTATACTATACATAACCTCTAACCTATACTTAGCCCCTATCCTATGCATAGCCTCTATCCTATACATAGCCTCTATCCTATACATAACCTCTTACCTATACAAACCCTCTATCCTATACATAGCGTCTAACCTATACATAGCCTCTATCCTATACATAGCCTCTATCCTATACATAGCCTCTGGCCTATACATAACCTCTAACTTGTACATAGCCTCTATCCTATACATAGCCTCTAACCTATACATAGCCTCTATCCTATATATATCCTCTATCCTATACATAGCCCCTTTCCTATACATAGCCTCTATCCTATACATAGCCCCTATCCTATACATAGCCTCTATCCTATACATAGCCTCTATCCTATACATAGCCTCTAACCTTTACAAAGCCCCTATCCTATACATAGCCTCTATCCTATACATAGCCTCTATCCTATACATAGCCTCTAACCTTTACATAGCCCCTATCCTATACATAGCCTCTATCCTATACATTACCTCTATCCTATACATACCATCTAACCTATACATAGCCTCTATCCTATACATAGCCTCTAACCTATACATAGCCCCTATCCTATACATAGCCTCTATCCTATACATAGCCTCTATCCTATACATAACCTCTAACTTATACATAGCCTCTATCCTATACATAGCCTCTAACCTAAACATAGCCTCTATCCTATATATATCCTCTATCCTATACATAGCCCCTATCCTATACATAGCCTCTATCCTATACATAGCCCCTGTCCTATACATAGCCTCTATCCTATACATAGTCTCTATCCTATACATAGCTTCTATCCCATACATAGCCTCTATCCTATACATAGCCTCTATGCCTCTATCCTATACATAGCCTCTATAACTCTATCCTATACATAGTCTCTATGCCTCTATCCTATACATAGCCTCTATGCCTCTATCCTATACATAGCCTCTATGCCTCTATCCTATACATAGCCTCTATGCCTCTATCCTATACATAGCCTCTATAACTATATCCTATACATAGCCTATATGCCTCTATCCTATACATAGCCTCTATGCCTCTATCCTATACATAGCCTCTATAACTCTATCCTATACATAGTCTCTATGCCTCTATCCTATACAAAGCCTCTATGCCTCTATCCTATACATAGCTTATATGCCTCTATCCTATACATAGCATCTAAGCCTCTATCCTATACATAACCTATATCCTATACATAGCCGTTATCCTATACGTAACCTCTGTGCCTCTATCCTATACATAGCCTCTAACCTATACATAGCCCTTATACTATCCATAGCCTCTAACCTATACATAGCCTCTATTATATACATAGACTCTATCCCATACATAGTCCCTATCCTATACATAGCCTCTATCCTATACATAACCTCTAACCTATACATAGCCTCTATTCTATACATAGCCTCTATCCTATACATAGCCTCTATCCTATACATAGCCCCTATCCTATACATAGCCTCTATCCTATACATAACCTCTAACCTATACATAGCCTCTATTCTATACATAGCCTCTATCCTATACATAGCCTCTATCCTATACATAGCCCCTATCCTATACATAGCCTCTATCCTATACATAACCTCTACCTATACAGAGCCTCTAACCTATACATAGCCTCTATTCTATACATAGCCTCTATCCTATACATAGCCTCTATCCTATACATTGCTTCTATCCTATACATAGCCTCTCTCCTATACATAACCTATCTCCTATACATGGCCTCTATCCTATGCATAGCCTCTATCATATGCATTGCCTCTATCCTATACATAATCTCTATCCTATACATAGCCTCTATCCTATACATAGCCTCTATCATATGCATTGCCTCTATCCTTTACATAACCTCTATCCTATACATAGCCTCTATCCTATACATAGCCTCTATCCTATACATTGCCTCTATCCAATACATAGCGTCTATCCTATACATAGCCTCTATCCTATACATATCCTCTATTCTATACATAGCCTCTATTATATACAGAGCCTCTATCCTATACATAGCCTCTATCCTATACATAGCCTCTATCCTATACATAGCCTCTATGCCTCTATCCTATACATAGCCTCTATGCCTCTATCCTATACATAGCCTCTATGCCTCTAACCTATACATAGCCTCTATTATACATAGCCTCTATTCTATACAGAGCCTCTATCCTATACATAGCCTCTATCCTATACATAGCTATCCTATACATAGCCTCTATCCTATACATAGCCTCTATGCCTCTATCCTATACATAACCTCTATGCCTCTATCCTATACATAGCCTCTATGCCTCTATCCTATAAATAGACTCTATCCTATACATAGCTTCTATCCTATACATAACCTCTATCCTATGCATAGCCGTCATCCTATACATAGCCTCTATCCTATGCATAGCCTCTATACTATAGATAGCCTCTATCCTATACATAGCCTCTATCCTATACATAACCTCTATGCCTCTATCCTATACATAGCCTTTATCCTATACATAGCCTTTATGCCTCTATCCTATACATAGCCTTTATCCTATACATAGCCTCTATCCTATACAAATTCTCTATGCCTCTATCCTAAACATAACCTCTATGCCTCTATCCTATACATAGCCTATATCCTATACATAGCCTCTATAATATACATAACCTCTATCCTATACATAGCCTCTATCCTATACATAGCCGTTATCCTATACATTGTCTCTATCCTATACATGGCCTCTATGCCTCTATCCTATACATAGCTTTTTTCCTATACATAGCCTCTATCCTATACATAGCCTCTATGCCTCTATCCTATACATAAACTATATTCCTCTGTCCTATACATAGCCTCTATGCTTCTATCCTATACATAGCCTCTATGCCTCTATTCTATACATAGACTATATGCCTCTGTCCTATACATAGCCTCTATGCTTCTATCCTATACATAGCCTCTATCCTATACATAGCCTCTAACCTTTACATAGCCTCTATCCTATACATAGCCTCTATCCTATACATTACCTCTATCCTATACATAACATCTAACCTATACATAGCCTCTATCCTATACATAGCCTCTAACCTATACATAGCCCCTATCCTATACATAGCCTCTATCCTATACATAGCCTCTATCCTATACATAACCTCTAACTTATACATAGCCTCTATCCTATACATAGCCTCTAACCTATACATAGCCTCTATCCTATATATATCCTCTATCCTATACATAGCCCCTATCCTATACATAGCCTCTATCCTATACATAGCCCCTGTCCTATACATAGCCCCTATCCTATACATAGTCTCTATCCTATACATAGCCTCAATCCCATACATAGCCTCTATCCTATACATAGCCTCTATGCCTCTATCCTATACATAGCCTCTATAACTTTATCCTATACATAGTCTCTATGCCTCTATCCTATACATAGCCTCTATGCCTCTATCCTATACATAGCCTCTATGCCTCTATCCTATACATAGCCTCTATGCCTCTATCCTAAACATAGCCTCTATAACTCTATCCTATACATAGCCTATATGCCTCTATCCTATACATAGCCTCTATGCCTCTATCCTATACATAGCCTCTATAACTCTATCCTATACATAGTCTCTATGCCTCTATCCTATTCAAAGCCTCTATGCCTCTATCCTATACATAGCTTCTATGCCTCTATCCTATACATAGCCTCTATGCCTCTATCCTATACATAACCTATATCCTATACATAGCCGTTATCCTATACGTAACCTCTGGGCCTCTATCCTATACATAGCCTCTAACCTATACATAGCCCTTATACTATCCATAGCCTCTAACCTATACATAGCCTCTATTATATACATAGACTCTATCCCATACATAGTCCCTATCCTATACATAGCCTCTATCCTATACATAACCTCTAACCTATACATAACCTCTATTCTATACATAGCCTCTATCCTATACATAGCCTCTATCCTATACATAGCCCCTATCCTATACATAGCCTCTATCCTATACATAACCTCTAACCTATACATAGCCTCTATTCTATACATAGCCTCTATCCTATACATAGCCTCTATCCTATACATAGCCCCTATCCTATGCATAGCCTCTATCCTATACATAACCTCTACCTATACATAGCCTCTAACCTATACATAGCCTCTATTCTATACATAGCCTCTATCCTATACATAGCCTCTATCCTATACATTGCTTCTATCCTATACATAACCTCTATGCCTCTATCCTATACCTAGCCTCTATCCTATACATAACCTCTATCCTATACATGGCCTCTATCCTATGCATAGCCTCTATCATATGCATTGCCTCTATCCTATACATAATCTCTATCCTATACATAGCCTCTATCCTATACATAGCCTCTATCATATGCATTGCCTCTATCCTATACATAACCTCTATCCTATACATAGCCTCTATCCTATACATAGCCTCTATCCTATACATTGCCTCTATCCGATACATAGCGTCTATCCTATACATAGCCTCTATCCTATACATATCCTCTATTCTATACATAGCCTCTATTATATACAGAGCCTCTATCCTATACATAGCCTCTATCCTATACATAGCCTCTATCCTATACATAGCCTCTATGCCTCTATACTATACATAGCCTCTATGCCTCTATCCTATACATAGCCTCTATGCCTCTAACCTATAGATAGCCTCTAACCTATACATAGCCTCTATTATACATAGCCTCTATTCTATACAGAGCCTCTATCCTATACATAGCCTCTATCCTATACATAGCCTCTATCCTATACATAGCCTCTATGCCTCTATACTATACATAGCCTCTATGCCTCTATCCTATACATAGCCTCTATGCCTCTAACCTATAGATAGCCTCTAACCTATACATAGCCTCTATTATACATAGCCTCTATTCTATACAGAGCCTCTATCCTATACATAGCCTCTATCCTATACATAGCCTCTATCCTATACATAGCCTCTATGCCTCTTTCCTATACATAACCTCTATGCCTCTATCCTATACATAGCCTCTATGCCTCTATCCTATAAATAGACTCTATCCTATACATAGCTTCTATCCTATACATAACCTCTATCCTATGCATAGTCGTTATCCTATACATAGCCTCTATCCTATGCATAGCCTCTATACTATAGATAGCCTCTATCCTATACATAGCCTCTATCCTATACATAACCTCTATGCCTCTATCCTATACATAGCCTTTATCCTATACATAGCCTTTATGCCTCTATCCTATACATAGCCTTTATCCTATACATAGCCTCTATCCTATACAAAGCCTCTATGCCTCTATCCTAAACATAACCTCTATACCTCTATCCTATACATAGCCTCTATCCTATACATAGCCTCTATCATATGCATTGCCGCTATCCTATACATAGCCTCTATCCTATACATAACCTCTATCCTATACATAGCCTCTATCATATACATAACCTCTATCCTATACATAGCCTCTATCCTATACATAGCCGTTATCCTATACATTGTCTCTATCCTATACATGGCCTCTATGCCTCTATCCTATACATAGCCTTTATCCTATACATAGCCTCTATCCTATACATAGCCTCTATGCCTCTATCCTATACATAAACTATATTCCTCTGTCCTATACATAGCCTCTATGCTTCTATCCTATACATAGCCTCTATGCCTCTATTCTATACATAGACTATATGCCTCTGTCCTATACATAGCCTCTATGCTTCTATCCTATACATAGCCTCTATCCTATACATAGCCTCTATCCTATAAATAGCCTCTATGCCTCTATCATATACATAGCCTCTATCCTATACATAGCCTCTATGCTTCTATCCTATACATAGCCTCTATCCTAAACATAACCTCTATGCCCCTATCCTATACTTAGCCTCTATCCTATACATAGCCTCTATCCTATATATAGTCTCTATCCTATACATAGCCTCTATCCTATACATATCCTCTATCCTATACATAGCCTCTATGCCTCTATCCTATACTTAGCCTATATGCCTCTATCCTATACATAGCCTCTATGCCTCTATCCTATACATAGCCTCTATCCTATACATAGCCTCTATCCTATACATAGCCGTTATCCTATACATAGCCTCTATCCTATGCATAGCCTCTATCCTATACATAGCCTCTATCCTATACATAGCATCTATCCTATACATAGACACTATGCCTCTATCCTATACATAGCCTCTATGCCTCTATCCTATACATAGCCTCTATGCCTCTATCCTATACATAGCCTCTATCCTATACATTGCCACTATGCCTCTATCCTATACATAGCCTCTATGCCTCTATCCTATACATAGCCTCTATCCTATGCATAGCCTCTATCCTATCAATAGCCTCTATCCTATACATAGCCTCTATCCTATACATAGCCACTATGCCTCTATCCTATACATAGCCTCTATGCCTCTATCCTATACATAGCCTCTATCCTATACATAGCCTCTATCCTATACATTGCCACTATGCCTCTATCCTATACATAGTCTCTATCCTATACATTGCCTCTATGCCTCTATCCTATACATAGCCTCTATCCTATGCATAGCCTCTATCCTATGCATATCCTCTATCCTATGCATAGCCTCTATCCTATGCATAGCCTCTATCCTATACATAGCCTATATCCTATACATAGCCTCTATCCTATGCATAGCCTCTATCCTATGCATAGCCTCTATCCTATACATAGCCTCTATCCTATACATATCCTCTATCCTATACATAGCCTCTATGCCTCTATCCTATACATAGTCTCTATCCTATACATATCCTCTATCCTATACATAGCCTCTATCCTATACATTGCCTCTATGCCTCTATCCTATACATAGCCTCTATCCTATACATAGCCTCTATTCTATACATAGCCTCTATCCTATACATAGTCTCTATACCTCTATCCTATACATAGCCTATATGACTCTATCCTATACATAGCCCCTATCCTATACATAGCCTCTATCCTATACATAGCCTCTATACCTCTATCCTATACATAGCCTATATGACTCTATCCTATACATAGCCCCTATCCTATACATATCCTCTATCCTATACATAGCCTCTATCCTATTCATAGCCTCTATCCTATACATAGCCTCTATCCTATACATAGCCTCTATCCTATACATAGCCTCTATCCTATACATAGCCTCTATACCTCTATCCTATACATTGCCACTATGCTTCTGTCCTATACATAGCCTCTATACCTCTATCCTATACATAGCCTCTATGCTTCTGTCCTATACATAGCCTCTATACCTCTATCCTATACATAGTCTCTATCCTAAACATAGCCTCTATCCTATACATAGCCTCTATCCTATAGATAGCCTCTATCCTATACATAGCCTCTATCCTATACATAGCCTCTATCCTATACATAGCCTCTATCCTATACATAGCCTCTATACCATACCTCTATCCTATACATTGCCACTATGCTTCTGTCCTATACATAGCCTCTATACCTCTATCCTATACATAGCCTCTATGCTTCTGTCCTATACATAGCCTCTATACCTCTATCCTATACATAGTCTCTATCCTATACATAGCCTCTATCCTATACATAGCCTCTATCCTATACATAGCCTCTATGCCTCTATCCTATACATAGCCTCTATGCCTCTATCCTATACATAGTCTCTATCCTAAACATAGCCTCTATCCTATACATTGCCTCTATCCTATACATAGCCACTATGCCTCTATCCTATAAATAGCCTCTATACCTCTATCCTATACATAGTCTCTATCCTATACATAGCCTATATCCTATACATAACCTCTATCCTATACATAGCCACTATGCCTCTATCCTATACATAGCCTCTAGGTCTCTATCCTATACATAGTCTCTATCCTATACATAGCCTCTATCCTATACATAGCCACTATGCCTCTATCCTATACATAGTCTCTATCCTATACATAGCCTCTATCCTATACATAGCCTCTATACCTCTATCCTATACATAGTCTCTATCCTATACATAGCCTCTATCCTATACATAGCCTCTATACCTCTATCCTATACATAGTCTCTATCCTATACATACACTCTATCCTATACATAGCCTCTATACCTCTATCCTATACATAGCCTCTATGCTGTACATAGCCTCTATCCTATACATAGCCGTTATCCTATACATAGCCTCTATCCTATGCATAGCCTCTATCCTATGCATAGCCTATATCCTATACATAGCCTCTATCCTATACATAGCCACTATGCCTCTATCCTATGCATTGCCTCTATCCTATACATAGCCTCTATCCTATACATAGCCTCTATCCTATACATAGCCACTATGCCTCTATCCTATACATAGCCTTTATCCTGTACATAGCCTCTATCCTATACATAGCCTCTATGCCTCTATCCTAAACATAACCTCTATGCCTCTATCCTATACATAGCCTCTATCCTATACATAGCCTCTATCCTAAACATAACATCTATGCCTCTATCCTATACACAGCCTCTATCCTATACATAGCCTCTATCCTAAACATAACATCTATGCTTCTATCCTATACACAACCTCTATGCTGTACATAGCCTATATCCTATACATAGCCGTTATCCTATACATAGCCTCTATCCTATGCATATCCTCTATCCTATGCATAGCCTCTATCCTATACATAGCCTCTATCCTATACATAGCCACTATGCCTCTATCCTATGCATTGCCTCTATCCTATACATAGCCTCTATCCTATACATAGCCTCTATCCTATACATAGCCACTATGCCTCTATCCTATACATAGCCTTTATCCTATACATAGCCTCTATCCTATACATAGCCTCTATGCCTCTATCCTAAACATAACCTCTATGCCTATATCCTATAAATAGCCTCTATCCTATACATAACCTCTATCCTATACATAGCCTCTATTCTATACATAGCCTCTATTCTATACATAACCTCTATCCTATACATAACCTCTATCGTATACATAGCCTCTATTCTATACATTGCCTCTATCCTATACATAACCTCTATCCTATACATAGCCTCTATACTATATATAGCCTCTATCCTATGCATAGCCTCTATCCTATACATACCCCTATCGCATACATAGCCTCTATCCTATACATATCCTCTATCCTATGCATAGCCTCTATCCTATACATACCCCTATCCTATACATAGCCTCTATCCTATGCATAACCTCTATCATATACATAACCTCTATGCCTCTATCCTATACATTGCCTCTATCCTATGCATAACCTCTATCCGATACATAACCTCTATGCCTATATCCTATACATTGCCTCTATCCTATACATAACCTCTATCCTATGCATAGCCTCTATCCAATACATAGCCTCTATCCTATACATAACCTCTATCCTATACATAGCCTCTATCCTATACATAGCCTCTATCCTATGCATAGCCGCTATCCTATACATATCCTCTATCCTATACATAGCTTCTATCCTATGCATAGCCTCTATCCTATACATACCCCTATCGTATACATAGCCTCTATGCCTCTATCCTTTACATAACCCCTATCCTATACGTAGCCTCTATGCCTCTATCCTATGCATAGCCTCTATCCTATACATACATACCCGTAACGTATACATATCCTCTATGCCTCTATCCTATACATAGCCTCTATCCTATACATAACCCCTATCGTATACATAGCCTCTATGCCTCTATCCTATGCATAGCCTCTATCCTATACATAGCCTCTATCCTATACATAGCTTTTATCCTATACATATCCTCTATGCCTCTATCCTATACATAGCCGTTATCCTATACATTGTCTCTATCCTATACATAGCCTCTATGCCCCTATCCTATACATAGCCTCTATCCTATATATAGCCTCTATGCCTCTATCCTATACATAGACTCTATCCTATGCATAGCCTCTATCCTATACATAGCCTCTATCCTAAACATAACCTCTATGCCTCTATCCTATACATAGCCTCTATCCTATACATAGCCTATATGCCTCTATCCTATACATAGCCTCTATTCTATACATAGGGGCTGGCGTGGCGCAGTCGGTAGCGCGGCGGATTTGTATCCGGAGGCCCCGGGTTCAATCCTCCGTCTGTGTGTTCTTGGGCAAGACACTTAAAGTCCAGACTCTATTGTGCCCATCGCGTCAGGTATACCCTGACGTGTTCGTTGGCGGACGGACTATAAACCTTAGAATTACACACACACACGGGCAAGACACTTTACCTTAGCCTCGTCCGTCGGATGGGGACGTAAACCGGGCGGTCCCGTGTATCGGCCTATCCTCCGAGCACGTTAAAGAACCACAGGAATCTATTCGATAATAAGAGTAGGGCAGGTTCCCGGATTCCTATGTATCCTTCCCCTCTCTCTTGGGCGGCTCTAAATAACCTATACTGTGTTGATGAGCCGTTAAAGAACATTCAGTTCTATCCTATACTTAGCCTCTATCCTATACATAACCTCTATGCCTCTATCCTATACATATCCTCTATCCTATACATAGCCCCTATCCTATACATAACCTCTATCGATAGCCATAGATATACCATAGCCTTTATATGCCTCTATCCTATACATAGCCTCTATGCCTCTATCCTATACATAGCCTTTATCCTATACATAGCCTCTATCCTACTCGTACATAACCTATATGCCTCTATCCTATACATAGCCTCTATACCTCCATCCTATACATAGCCTCTATCCTATACATAGCCTCTATCCTACTCGTACATAACCTCTATGCATCTATCCTATACATAGCCTCTATGCCTCTATCCTATACATATCCTCTGTCCAATATATAGGAATACGCGAACCGTGCCCTCCTATAACTGTAGAATATATAGAGAATAAAAATGGGTATATTTAGTCCGAGGGCTGATATGGGTGTGATATAAAAGTACACATTTTTTATTCTATTTATCATATACTTCAGCTTTGTCGAAATGTCAACTTCAGCTCACTCACTACGCCGTTTTCCAGGGGGTAAAAAAACGTTTTTTATTAATAGATCTAGTCCATTCTGATGTGTTCATGCCTGTTGCGTAAGTGGTACATAACATTTATTTATTTCCGAACTTTATTGAAAATGAATTTGAAATTTTCTAATCAAGATGAAGTGTCGTAAGTGGTTATTTGATCCACGGATAATGATTATATAGCCAATAATCTGCTTCAAAACAGAATGGAAATAACTAATGAAACGCGGACGACAAACCATCCTCATGACAAATCGTATACAATCGCAACTAATCGGTATTTCCGTATCACTCGGGTAAAAGGATCGAGATGACATAGCCTCTATACATTCGGTTATTTCCGTGATATGACATTTGTTCACCCTTTATTTCACGCGTGTGATAAAGCTTTATTGCCCGGCAACGAAATCCTGATTGATATGACTGGCTAGGTCTATATCGTATCATATATTCAAAAACAACATATTTATAGGGAAGTATATGATAAATTGATATATTTTTTACATGCTCTGAGAATAAACTCCGATGCACGGGACACACGGTTGACGTCCGTGGTATGTGGCTGCGCAGAATTTTGCTCTTGGACCCTAGCGGAGAAACCACTGAGGATCGAACCCGTGATCTTCGTATTCAAAGTATACAGCGTCATACGTCCAGCCAGGCCAGTTTACAGCGTCACTACCCAGCCAGACCAGTTCGGGTATGGGGCAGTGGTACAAGGGTATAAGCTATAAAGGCGATGTTACGAAGTTGACACTGTTTCGCTCGAATATGTAGCGAGGTTTCACAAATGATTAATAGCCATCTAATTAACAAATAATGCATGGTTCTGAGGTCCATATGCAAGTCATACCTAGAATGTTATAAAGACCGAAGCTATGCAAGTTTATGGACTGGGCAGTCAGACCCAGAATGTTATATGGACCGAAGCGAAGCTGAGATCCATATAACTTTCTAGGTCTGACAGCCTAGTCCAATAAACTTGCATATGGATGGAAACACCCTACATTATTTGTTATATTATCCCGAATCTGACAAAACAAATTAAAACAATACGTGTTATGTTCTATTTAAATTTGACGTCGTTGTTTTTTTGTTGTGTTTTTGAGTCGCCATGCGTGGGCATGGCTGACTCTTTGGAGTAATGTATACTGTCATTTCTGATGTTGGAGTTTTTGGTTGAGAAGCTTTACGCAGTTCGAGAATGTAGTTTCTTTAAATGCCTCAAGTATACCTTAATTTGATAAGGTGACTGACATGAACGTTATGAATACCGAATAATATAACTACTGAGTGTGAAATAATGAAATAGTTGTAATTGTATACAGTATAAACGTGTCTTTTTTGTAAATGTACTGAAATACTATGCACAGTAATACACCAGTTCTTGGACGATGAGCTTTACGCACTTCGAGAATGTAGTTCCTTTAAATGCCTCAAGTACAACTTAATTTGATAAGGTGACTGACATGAACGTTATGAATACCGAATAATATAACTACTGATTGTGAAATAATGAAATAATTGTAATTGTATACAGCATAAACGTGTCTTTTTTGTAAATGTACTGAAATACTATGCACAGTAATACACCAGTTCTTGGACGATGAGCTTTACGCACTTCGAGAATGTAGTTCCTTTAACTGCCTCAAGTATAACCTAATTTGAAAAGGTGACTGACATGAACGTTATAAAGACCGAATAAATAACTACTGATTGTGAATAATTGTAATTGTATACAGTATATACGTGTCTTTTTTGTAAATGTACTGAAATACTATGCGCAATAATACACGCATAAATATTTTATGAGTGGAAAGTTTCAATAGTGAAGTTACCCGGATGTCGAACATCTCATTAATATTAATTCGTTTCATTCGATAGTGCAGCAGAAACTCGATAATTATTCATTCATTCAGAACCATTAATTTGAAAATGTACATTCATTGACGAAAAATAAGCAATCAATTAACACATTTTCCGCCCCAATTTCTAAACCAGTAAGCTAAACATGCCGCTCATGCGTGGCCTACATCGTGACCTAGATAATGAGCTTTACCGTCAAATTGGGAACTAATGTCCGTAAATATTTTAGTTATTGTGCCTAGTACTTTGAGAAATAGTATTGCATAGTATAGCATCTACTACAAATAAATACATAAGTTGAAGAAAAGAATTTGTCAAGAAGTGCTCATTTCTACTACCAACAACAACAAGGTAAACAAATCAAATAGTTTAAAGGGACACACGGTAAATATTTTGGCATTTACCCATGTAGTGTTTATTTCCTTGCTGGAATTCAATAAAATATAATTATCTCACAGTGTTTCAACAGGAAATCTATTGAAACATAAAGTCGAAAAACAATACCGAAGCGGTTGCAAAAAATAATTCCGTCCCAAGCATTTTTCGAAAATTAGAAAAAATCATTTTTCAATGTTGTGTGCCCAGATACTTCATCCCATTGGTGGAATGTTATGCAGAACAATAAATAAAAGGATGTCAGCAAGAAACCGTGCTTAAAAAAGTGTTTGTAATAAAAAACGAGGCCTTTGAAAAATTATTACTTTCGTACCCAGGTCATTCGACCTTATTGCAGCTTTGCTCATCTTGTCTCTAACAAGCTTTTACCATGTTTTAGACATGTTTTAAGGGTCGTTATACTGTAAATAAAGCGAATACTATTGTGTTTTACTGCTCTTCACCACTTATTAAATAAGTTGATGCATTAATCAGAAGAAAATGCAATATACCAGATACTGACCATATTTCTTTGTTTGTTTACAGTTCATATATTTTTATTGATATATTTTTTACTGCTTTAATTGTTGATTAACTTTGCAATAACTTTTAACCTTTCGTTTTCTTGTAGACGGATTTATATAGCTCGACTTCTCTTTCTAATAATTTTCTTTGTTTTCCTTAATATATACAACACAATTTGTACAAACAGTATAAACAGAGTAAGACATATTTGAAAGAGCAGCTGAGCTATATACAAATATTTACAAGAAAAGGAGAGGTTACAAGCTATTCTACAGTTAACAGTATATGTTTATCCACCAGTTATATTGATTTCTGCTTACAATTTGCATGCTCCAAGTACTCGCAATTAAAATAAAAAGTTGAACAACATGTTAACTACATTTCTGTTTCTTTCATACCACCCTGATGTCTATAGATACAAAGACAAAATGCTTCCTTGCTGGCATAATGATGAAACCTCTGTCAGGAATATATCATCTTGTCAAAATGAACAGCCTTACAATTTTCTTCTTGAACATAAAACCAGCAGGCCCCGTGTGGTTTCGGGAAAGAATAGCACCAATGCAGATCCCGTTGGAGGGATAGGCAGAGGGGTAGACGCCCCACCCCCTCCCGGTCTTCATCATGACCACTGCATTGTTTCAGGTGCAATCTAGCACAAATCACTAGAGCAGTGGCAGAAAAACAATAAACGTGGCTCCAGTGTAAATGGAGTATCTACAATAGAATTTGCAACAACTCTGCAGTTCTGCAGGTGAGAAGGTGCTAGGCCCATTCTCCATATTTTATCTCGATGTACATGGAGGATGAGCCATGCATGTTCATTCCTGTTAGGCACCATATAACCTTTCAGGTGTTGGTGCGCCTTAAAACCCAATTCAATTCAATAAAACCAGCAGGTCAATCGATCTGTTTTATTTCCTTTGAATAAATAAATGCGAGAGTGTCTGATTTATCAACAGTATTTCCGTTATGTATGCCAGTCAGTTAACCTAACCATGCTTTGCTGGGTTGAACCAATACAGACACAGATTCTTCACAAGTACCTAACAACGCATGTATCAATTCGGCTCGCTTACTCCAGTACAAAAAACATTTCATGTTCTAAGCAGCAAATTTTATTTTAATATGCCACACCTGTAAAATTTAACATAACCTTTAACCTCACCAAGAAGACAGACACTGTTCAATCTTGGCGACTCTCAGGACCTTCAGTCCTTTGATTTTGACGTCGGAAACTATAGCCTTCGGACCGGGACCGGTCACTATCACAGAATAGTGACCAGATGTGGTCAAATTTCGCAAAGAAGGAACTATGCAAATGAGGTATAATATTAATATATACATACACACCCTTTGGCAAGTACTCAGTCACCACTCGAATATAAAAGATCGATGGCACAGTCAAGGTCAAAGTTTCAGTTCAAAAGTCATTTTTAGCCCGGCTTCTTTTGGAGAGAAAAAGAGCTATTGTCAACACTTGATCGTTATTTCACTTATTTTACTGAACTAATTGTCTCGCTAAATATAAGCCTGCTGTTTCTGTAATGCATGTATTATTACATTGCTACACTACATCTTAATCTTTAATATGGTATTAATTGTTTACCTTATTGCAATAACTCATTACCTGTACTAGAGCTACCTTTCAGGTATAGGTATTATTCCACTTATTTATTACATGTAACGGATTTATTTTGCATCTATGTCTTATTCTGTTGTATTACAACCGTATAACATGTAACAGTGCTACTATTCCTACTACAGTCACGTATTACAAATAGCAGTGCGCATTGCATCTCAGTATTATCATGACTATTGCAATTACTCATTACATGTTGCTTTGTATGCCCTTCTCAGTGTTATTGCTGATATTTATTACATGACATGAAGCGTTGCTACATTGCATTTATGTCTTGTTTAATGTTTGTTACATGTAACCATTTTATTACAGGTAACAGTGCTATTGTAATATTAATAATATTGCAATAATTTATAATCATATAACAGTACTACCCTGCATCCTGCATTAAATGGTAGAAGCGCATATTGCGTCTAATACTTATGGCAGTCATTCATTACATGTAGCAGCGCTTCTAAATCCTGAATATAATTAATACTTA
Source organism: Cyrtodaria siliqua (assembly GCA_037043455.1). NCBI lineage: Eukaryota > Metazoa > Mollusca > Bivalvia > Adapedonta > Hiatellidae > Cyrtodaria > Cyrtodaria siliqua. Next base: position 90,724 of record JAWPHD010006040.1, read on the forward strand.
CATGTAAAAATCATGCTTTAGATATATAAACAGTATCATCATGGCGATACACAAATTTGATATGTATTACATGACATGAAGCGTTGTTACATTGCATTTATGTCTTGTTTAATGTTTGTCACATGTAACCACTTTATTACAGGTAACAGTGCTATTGTAATATTAATAATATTGCAATAATTTATACTCATATAACAGTACTACCTTGCATCTAAGTATTACTGCATTCCTGCATTACATGTAGAAGCGCATATTGCGTCTAATACTTATGGCAGTCATTCATTACATGTAGCAGCGCTTCTAAACATTACTTACATGTAAAAATCATGCTTTAGATATATAAACATCATCATGGCGATACACACATTTGACTCAATACCTTTCTCGATAAATAGGAACTATTTTAATTCTTAATATGAAATCTCAAGATAATTTCTTTGTTTTGTTTGTATGTACATATATTTGTTGTCTTTCCCATCTAGCATTGTGCGATTGTTTACGAATTCTTGAACATATCCTGGTACATATGGGTTCTCACTATGCCTTAATTCTACTTTTACATTTGATACATACGACTAAGACTAACTTAGAATATAAAAACTGTATGGAGGGAATATGGAACTGTCTAAAACCAATTACTAAATTGCTGAGACACTTCTCTTTTTATTGTAGTTGATAAAAAACCAGTAGATTTTGCCAACTCTCTTACAAATGATCTTTGCAAAATATATGAATGGTCAAAAAAATGGGCTGCTACATTTAATCCTCAAAATCCAAAAGCCTTGTCTGCACTAGAAGAAACTATAACCACCCACCAGTCTACTTTGATAATGATATAGTACAAGACGTAGCGTCCCATTGTCACCCTGGATTAACAATTCAGTCCAATGCAACTTGGTCGCATCATATAGAAAATATATACGAAAAAGCATGTGCACGATTAAACATTCTAAGAATGCTCAAGTACAAACTTGACAGACATTCTCTATTGAAAATATATATCGCCTTTATAAGACCTATGCTTGAATATGACGATTCAGTATGGGATAACTGTACACAGGGAGAATCTGATCTATTAGAGAGCGTCCAAGTTGAAGCAGTACGAATAATAACAGGCCTCAGGTCATACTTATATACTGAATTGAACTTAGAAACATAAACAAAAAGAAGAAAAGATAATAAACTTGTAATTATTTACAAAATAATTTATGGCATAAGTCCAGATTACATGTATAACTTAATCCAGCCATACTTACCAGCTTACCCGTAAATAATAATTATTACCTTCGAACTTCAGGATTAAACTTACGTCTCCCTCTTTGTCGCACAACATCATACTATAACAGCTTTCTACCGAGTACAATTAAATTGTGGAATGCTTTACCTTTAGACGCTAAAAATGCACCATCTGTTGAACAATTTAAGCATAAACTTAAGGCTATTGAACATAGGACTAACAGTCCATATCAATATAGGAATGATAACATCATCCATTATCAATTAAGAAATAACTCAAGTAATCTAAATAAGCATTTATTTGACCACTTCTTGACAGAAATGTGGCAATCCATGTGAGGACCATACTCATTTTTTTTTCAACTGTCCACTGTATATCCAATTCAGAAATGACTTACTTGATACCCTAGCCAATATTGTTGATGTCACGCATATCAACATTGACTTGATACTGAATGGCAGTTCCAATCTAGACGATACTACGAACTCAAAAATTGTACTTATCGTCCACAAATACATCAAGCGTACCAGGAGATTTTCGTAAAATTATAGATGTATGTACATGTACATATGTACATGTATGCGTGTATATGGGTATATAGGTATGTGCATGTATGTGTACATGTATGTATATACTATTGTATTTTCAGATATGTTTTGTCAGAATGCTAGAAAAAAAATAATATTTTGTTATCTTTCTTCCTTTTTATTGTACTTTGTTTTGTTTGTCTGTTTTGTTCTCAGTTATCTTAAATTCCAAAATTAACTATTGGTACAGAAACTCATACTAAAACCATTATATTTCGTAATAATCGGTACATTTTTATATATATTTCGTATTGGTTTCCAGTATGATTTTCTTTCTGTTTATTCTTTTTTGTCTCACTAAAAATCTTTCTGACAGTACAAAGCAATCACGGTACACATGTTTCAAAGATTCTAAGTTAATTGTCAAACCAATATATGCAAACTGTACTACAATTCCACATGTTATGATATGTTTGATATTAACTTATTGTGTATATGTACCTTGATACGGGAGAGGTCTAACATAGGCATTGCCTGTTGTCCAATCCCATTCATTACTTGAATAAAATATTGTTTAAATTAAATTACTTGATCGTCGTCATCTGCGTCGTCTGCGTTCCCTACCTGGTTAAAGTTTTCTATGTAAGCTTGTATCTCGGAAAACTACTTTACATAATGGATTGAAACTTCACACATGTATGCTGCATCATTAGATAACATCACAGGTATACAGGTTACCTTTTTTTTTATATAGAAATGTTGGTTAAATTTTGTATGTTAAGCTAGTATCTTGGAAACTACTTCACGTCCTGGATTGAAACTTCACACATGTCTTTGGTATTATAAAACATCATAAAGTCCGTTTTTTTAACTCATGCTTTTATTTTAACACAACATATGACCACTTTTATACTTAGAGAACATTGTTTTGTTAACATTAAGTTTGTCATCTTAGCCTTTTTAAAAACGACAAGTTTTAAACGTTTTCAATGAATTATCACACATGTATTCACTGTGAACAACTGATAGAAAAGAAATCTGGGAAATATAATTCATGTACAGCTATCCGACCGTTGACGATGCTGGAGATATAAAGCTTCACAAAAGTTATTTTTCTCCAAAGTCAATTCGAAACTCACTGGTGGGGTAGGGATTGGTCAGTGGGTTAGGCCTTACCACAGTTAATGTTCGCACCGAGTTTAGAAGCAGTAACGTTGATGGTTTTGGAGATATCAAGCTTCAAATAATCTTTAACCAAACCTTTAACCCTAGTAAAAATGCCAAAATTATTTTGTCTTTAAGTGGATTTCAAAGCAACAATAAATGACCTCTACTTTTCTGTTGAATTGGATCTTTTTTTTTTAAATGAGCTTTGAAAAAAATGACATAATTTATTTTGCATATTTGCATATTTCTCTGTTTCTATTTTATATGGAAGAAAGAACAGCATTAATGGACGTTGCAAACCCTCAAAAGTCACGTACAGGTGTAAGCATGCCTTATAATTTACAATGCACTCCCCCTTCGGTATTGTCTTTGGATACTGTCGTATGCCAGGGAACAGCACAGTTGTTACGTACAGGTTACCGGGATAATATACATCCGCAGTGGTTACAGCGCGTTTCCATGGTCAGCAAGCAGAACACTAAACCCAGCGGGAAACAGAATATGCAACACAATATTCCCAAACCAGTAGCATCACTTCTTTTGCTCAGCTGAAAAACATAAAATAACTTAATGCCTGGACGGAAGTCTGCTGGTTAGTGTCTCGATTAGTGCACTAACAAATAATTGTAGCATGGTTGCTGATATTTCCTTTGTATTTGCACAGCTGTACATCATTTAATTGAAAATAACTCTTGTCAGAATAAATGGTGTACTCTAACTGCCACTTATTGGAAGTTATATGGAATGGACATGCTACAAAACCGGTAGGGTATGGTCTCATCTCGTTGGGTTGATTTAAACATCTCAGTGGGCTACGACGATCTCGATATTTTAATCAACCAACACGATCAGACCATATCCTATCTATTACATTTCCTTTTAAAATGAATGGCTTCTCGGAGCTATGTGTCAAACTGAGGTTAGTGGAGCGTTGGACCCACGATCCAAAAGTCATGGGTTCGATTCCCGCCATTGCCATATGCGTTGTGTCCCTGAGCAAGACACTTTATCTGCATTGCTTAGTACTGGTTCTACCCAGGAAGACATCGAGAGTGATTCAAATAAGTTCATAGAGCTTTCGTTACAATCGATGTAAAATAAAAAAGTTTAAACTAAACTGAGGTCTTTGCGAATGGCAAGGGAGAACTACTGTTTGTGGTTGTCTTTCAGTATAAGCAGTCGTAACTTACTGCTAAAACTTGCCTTCACCTACTACATCTATCTTGTTATAACTTGCTAATTTGGACAGACTTCCGTTCGATACAGACTTAACTTGTAACAATAAATGATTGTGGTGGCTGATTTGTGCCATGCCGTATTGGCGGGGCGAGGACACGACATATATAACACGACAGCACGACAATATCTTATTTGTCGAGTTGTCATTATGTCGTGTTGGCGGGGCGAAGACACGAGAACACGACACATTTTACATGAAAACTCGACATTCAGAGGGCGCCAACATGACAGATTTATGTGTCGAGTTGTCGTGTTGTAGAGTATGAAAATGTCTGTTGGCGCATTTTTTTGACGTGTTGTCATGTCTTCGCCCCGCCGACATGACAACATAACAGCATGACCAATATTGTATTTGTCGAGTTGTCGCGTAAAATATGTGGTGTTGTCGTGTCTTTGCCCCACCGACACGACAATACTACAGCACGACAAATACATTATTTGTCGAGTTGTCGCGTACATTTTGTCGTGTTGTCATGTCTTTGCACCGCCAACAAGCCAACACGACGACACGACATATCGACAAATAAGGTATTTGTCGTGATGTCATGTTGTCATGTCAGCGGGGCGAAGACACAACAGCACGACAAAACGCACCAAAACGCACCAACACAACATTTTCATACCCGTCAACACAACAACTCGACACATAAATCTGTCATGTCGGCGCCCTCTTAAGGTGGAGTTGTCACCTAAAATTGTCGTGTCTTAGTCCCATACGCCACACGACAACACGACAACATCAGATACTTGTCGTGCTGTCGTATTGTCGTGTCTTCGCCCCACCAACACGCCAACACGACATGGCACAAATCAGCCACCATAATTGTGTGTAATGGCACGTCGACATATATCTTGTCTTGTCGTGCCCTCAATGGTTTATTCTCTTGTTGCTCTGGCTTCTGCCAAGTCACTGAGTACCTTCTTTGTGGCTTTCTAGGCTATTGTTTTTTTTGTATTTATACATACACGAGCATCTTTGTGTTTTACTTATATTGCGTTTTAATGCTGCCTTGTTGGTTAGAGAATAGTTCATGGCGGGGATTTCTTTATTTACACTGTCCCGTTTTATTTGGTTGAAGTAGGGTAAGTGTGAGGTTTAGTGCACCCTAGAACCTGGTTTAAACCCCAGCGGCCTTTTTGCCACTGACCGTTTCAAGGCGGTAGCCCTGTTGTCAACCCCTTTGTGTTTGTGATGTCTTATTTGGCCTTTCATTCATTTATAAATGTGTTCTTTGTTTCTGTGTCTGTTTGTGGTTGACTGTCGTCCTTGAATGCTGCTTTTCCTGTTCGATTTTTATATCTATATATATATACATAGGCCATAGTGTGCGCAAGAACTGATAAAAATGAAAAAAATGAAATAGTTATTATTATTATTAACAATGGTAATATATAAACGGTCAGTTAGCATTTTGTAAATATACTGAACAAAAAAAATACCTCGTCAATGGAAGTGACATGCATTTTATGTGCTTAATTTATTTTCTCCGTATATAAAGGCCGTTCACAGGCCAGGATTTGTAATAGACGCTGTAAAGCTCTGTGCTCATGGTCTGCCAATCCACATGTTACTAAATCCGCATGTCCTCCCAACCTACACCGCATTCATACACTCCACAGTGGAAATTGTAAGCTTTGGTGTTGTTATAGGAGCCGGGTCTGTGTCGATGTCTTGGGAAATTCATATTGATATTAGGTAAGTGATCAGAGAATGAGGAGTACTGAGTAGAGTTATTTACTCACATGTTGACAAATAGAAGAGCCCGATGGCTGGTTTATAACAGTTACATTTGACATCTGCTGCTGCTGTTGTTGTTGTGGCTGCATCATTGGTTGTGGTGCGTATCCGACAGGGACGTATCCGATAGGATGCGGGGCATATCCGACATGTTGCGGGGCATATCCGGTAGGTGGAGGAGGATATCCAGTAGTGGGAGGAGGAGGATGGGGCTGGTAACCTATGGGTTATAAACATTGTAGCCAGTAAAAACCTGAAGACAATCAATACTTACGCACGTGATGATAATATTACAAACCTTCAATTCATCAAACCTGTTCAAGAAACTACCCCTATTAAGAGACCAACTGCTTTAAGAGACCAACTGCTTTAAGAGACCAACTGCTTTAAAGGACCAACTGCTTTAAAAGACCACCGTTTTATGATACAAACTGTATTGTTTGAATTAAAATGCATTAGTATTAATACACCACTTGCCAAAGTTGTTCCTCCCTTAAATAGTATTTTAATACAGTTTTAATACAGTTTTTACCCTATACAAATTGTTATAAAAAGAGAGTTATTGAAATCTAGTAGCAGTTTATTAATAGAAATTAACATCCTACCGGCAGCTTGTTGAGACTGAACATGAACAGACATCGCGACGTAGATCCACTTCCTGTAATGTACATAAGTATACTTGTTAGGAAGGTATCAACTTGACAAACACAAAAGAAAATATTATCATTTATTAAATTGCTTGATCATTTATTAAATTGCTATGGTAAATATTAGGTGCGGCTCCAAATAGCGGGCTGCCGGCAACACATATATATCATGGCAGCCCTTAACATGTTTCACAAAAGAGGGCATGGCCCATAAGCCTGATACTAGCCCGTAATATAAAAGAGGTTTAAAGTTAGGTGTGAAAAATAACGTTGGCCAGTTCTAAAGTCAATGTATGGTTAAAACTTATACTAATTTGGTTTTTGGTAATTCGTCTCTAATTTTGTAACAAATACCTCACACGAGGAGTCACGAGCATAAATGGGCAATTGATGGCTGAACGACAATGATAACATATTAATTGATCTGGAACAATGTTCTTGTGTATCCTTGCCCAAAAAGGTCACGCTGTTGACAACAAAAAAACAAAACAAAACAAAATATTCTGAATATTTGTATGTTTATTCGCAGAATGCATATCAATGTTTTCCATCTGGTGGTAGCTAAAATGGGCATTTTTATAGTTTAATGAACCAAAATAATACCGCTCCGACCTCCAACGTACTACTGAGCTTTAGCATGACGAAGATAATTCCCATTCCCATTTGGCTCAATCAAACTTTGGTCTATGTTGATTATGTGTATGTAGCAATGGTGAAACAGATGGACTCCATTTCGATGATGATAAAAAAGCAACAATTAAGACTATTTAAAGATCACACAAACAAACACTTGTTGGTCAAGTATATGTATGCATGGGGTTAAACGTCGCCTTTACCAATATGCATGGAGTGTAACGTCGTCTTCAACAATATGCATGGGGTATAACGTCGCCTTTACCAATATGCATGGCGTGTAACGTCGCCTTTAACAATATGCATGGGGTATAACGTCGCCTTTACCAATATGCATGGGGTGTAACGTCGTCTTTAACAATATGCATGGGGTATATCGTCGCCTTTAACAATATGCATGGGGTGTAAAGTCGCCTTTAATAATATGCATGGAGTGTAACGTCGTCTTTAACAATATGCATGGAGTGTAACGTCGTCTTTACCAAATATGCATGGAGGGTAACGTCGAGGTTAACAATATGCATGGGGTATAACGTCGCCTTTAACAATATGCATGGGGTGTAACGTCGCCTTTACCAAATATGCATGGGGTATAACGTCGTCTTTAACAATATGCATGGGGTGTAACGTCGCCTTTTACAATATGCATGGGGTGTAACGTCACCATTAACAATATGCATGGGGTATAACGTAGCCTTTAACAATATACATGGGGTATAAAGTCGCCTTTAGGTTGCAGAAAACTAAATACTTTCCCATAGATCTCCTGTTGCACCTGTCAGCTAATATCTCAAGAATTATACACCAGATTTTCTTTAAATTACCTTATTTCATAGATATTTCCATCACAAAGCCTTTGAAAGTGTGAAAAAGACAACTTTTTCAGCTCAACCTCTCTGCACATGTCTGTGTTAACAAACACTATTGAATCCGCATTGAATATTGACATGCAATTTCAATGGATGTTAAATTTTCAAAAACATTAAAAAATATTTTTTTATTTAATTTAACGATCCTAGCTGATGGGGATTATTTTATCTATAGTTTATCCTTCCTGAAAATGCATATTGAATATTTCAAAGTTATATCTGCTGGCCTCTGTGAACTTTGTGAACTTTCACTTCTGTACTGAATCGCACACAACAAAAGGCGGGGCTTCAGCCAGGCTATATTTAGCTGTACGCAACCTATAGAGAGACATTCAGACCTGACAGAAGGTATTATTTTCTGTCTAAATATTTTGATACTTTCAATCTGAGAAAAATTAAACCATTCTTTTTTAGAAAAAAATCCTTTTCGACAAAATATGAGGGCTTAAAATAGCTTCGGCTAAGGCAAAATTCCTTCGTTTTTTACGCGTAAATCCAGAATCTTCAAAATGCCATATATCGACAACCGTTCCAATCTTTTGCTTCAAATAAAGTGATTTTAAATTGATTTCATCAACAACATGTGATGTTTAACCAGTTGAAGCTATCTTGAAAATAATATCTACTCAAAAATGATATTTGTGATTTTCAGGGGTCAAAATAGCAGATTTTACCATAAAAATGCCACTGTTTTTGTATATATTCAAAATCTGCCTTCAAATAAATTAATTAACATTATTCAGCAGTTTATTTATGTGAAACCATCAAGAAAATGCAACTTTTCAGTTTAAAAATGACAAAAAATTATTCTGAGACTATCCTCCCCAACTCCATTTTTAGGGCCATGCCATGTTTTACAATATGCTCATTACACAAGATTCACTGTAAATGTACTATTTATTGTATTTGTTTCATTAGATATTGTTTGTAGCATCTTTACAGGTCATTTTCATGCAACCATGCAGCCAATAAGCACTGTTGAAAGTACAGATTCATGAAAATTCATTAAAATGAAGTGGGGTGGGGTAAATAAAAACTTTTAAAAAGCATAGAAAATGTCATATTTTTTGCCAACTAAATAATTTAATTTGTAAAATGTATTAAACCGCATAAAATATTTGCATATCGACACTAACCGTATAGAAGAGATGAACTTAAAGTCAGAGTTTACCTCAACATCTTTTTCAAAACAGACATAAGCGGCTTTTTGACATCTTTTCGGAAAGATGTAGATTGTCGCTTACTGACATTTTTTCCAAACAACGTATGCAAAGCCCTCAGATATGAATAAAACTTACTAGATAAACCTTTATCTGTGTCAAACATGTGCATTACCAATTGTGTATACCAGGTGTCAGGTATGGCTAATTTTGTGTTCACAACCTTTAATAAAATAATTTAAAATACCTATTTTGCATCATAAAACTTTGAAATATTTAAAAATCATGAAAAGAGTTAAAAGAAAAGACAAAATACACCATAATTTAACATTTTTCACACTTTCAAATTATTGTGTTAGAAAAAAAGTATGCCTACTTTCACTTTTAACATATGCAGAATCTAGCCTTTAGGTTGCAGAAAACTAAATACTTTCCCATAGATCTCCTGTTGCACCTGTCAGCTAATATCTCAAGAATTATACACCAGATTTTCTTTAAATTACCTTATTTCATAGATATTTCCATCACAAAGCCTTTGAAAGTGTGAAAAAGACAACTTTTTCAGCTCAACCTCTCTGCACATGTCTGTGTTTACAAACACTATTGAATCCGCACTGAATATTGACATGCAATTTCAATGGATGTTAAATTTTCAAAAACATTAAAAAAAAATTTTTTATTTAATTTAATGATCCTAGCTGATGGGGATTATTTTACCTATAGTTTATCCTTCCTGAAAATGCATATTGAATATTTCAAAGTTATATCTGCTGACCTCTGTGAACTCTGTGAACTTTCACTTCTGTACTGAATCGTACACAACAAAAGGCGGGGCTTCAGCCAGGCTATATTTAGCTGTACGCAACATTTAACAATATGCATTGGGTATAACGTCGCCTTTACCAATATGCATGGGATATAACGTCGCCTTTAACAATATATATGGGATATAACGTCGCCTTTAACAATATGCATGGGTGTAACGTCGCCTTTAACAATATGCATGGGGTGTAACGTCGCCTTTACCAATATGCATGGGATATAACGTCGCCTTTAACAATATGCATGGGATATAACGTCGCCTTTAACAATATGCATGGGTGTAACGTCGCCTTTAACAATATGCATGGGGTGTAACGTCGCCTTTACCAATATGCATGGGGTATAACGTCGCCTTTAACAATATGCATGGGGTGTAACGTCGCCTTTAACAATATGCATGGGGTATAACGTCGCCTTTACCAATATGCATGGGTGTAACGTCGCCTTTAACAATATGCATGGGGTGTAACGTCGCCTTTACCAATATGCATGGGGTATAACGTCGCCTTTAACAATATGCATGGGGTGTAACGTCGCCTTTAACAATATGCATGGGGTATAACGTCGCCTTTACCAATAGGCATGCAGTGTAACGTCGCCTTTAACTATATGCATGGGGTATAACGTCGCCTTTACCAATATGCATGGGGTATAACGTCGCCTTTAACCATATGCATGGGGTGTAACGTCGCCTTTAACAATATGCATCTGGTATAACGTCGCCTTTAACAATATGCATGGGGTATAACGTCGCCTTTAACAATATGCATCTGGTATAACGTCGCCTTTAACTATATGCATGGGGTATAACGTCGCCTTTACCAATATGCATGGGGTATAACGTCACCTTTAACCATATGCATGGGTTGTAACGTCGCCTTTAACAATATGCATCTGGTATAACGTCGCCTTTAACAATATGCATGGGGAATAACGTCGCCTTTAACAATATGCATCTGGTATAACGTCGCCTTTAACAATATGCATGGTGTGTAACGTCGCCTTTAGCAATATGCATGGGGTATAACGTCGCCTTTAACAATATGCATGGAGTGCAACGTCGCCTTTAACAAAATGCATGGGGTGTAACGTCGCCTTTAACAATATGCATGGGGTATAACGTCGCCTTTAACAATATGCATCTGGTATAACGTCGCCTTTAACAATATGCATGGAGTGTAACGTCGCCTTTAGCAATATACAACGGGTATAACGTCGAACGTTAACAATATGCATGGAGTGTAACGTCGCCTTTAACAATATGCATGGGGTGTAACGTCGCCTTTAACAATATGCATGGGGTATAACGTCGCCTTTAACAATATGCATGGGGTGTAACGTCGCCTTTAACAATATGCATGGGGTGTAACGTCGCCTTTAACAATATGCATGGGGTATAACGTCGCCTTTAACAATATGCATCTGGTATAACGTCGCCTTTAACAATATGCATGGAGTGTAACGTCGCCTTTAGCAATATGCAACGGGTATAACGTCGAACGTTAACAATATGCATGGAGTGTAACGTCGCCTTTAACAATATGCATGGGGTATAACGTCGCCTTTACCAATAGGCATGCAGTGTAACATCGCCTTTAACTATATGCATGGGGTATAACGTCGCCTTTACCAATATGCATGGGGTATAACGTCGCATTTAACCATATGCATGGGGTGTAACGTCGCCTTTAACAATATGCATCTGGTATAACGTCGCCTTTAACAATATGCAGGGGGAATAACGTCGCCTTTAACAATATGCATCTGGTATAACGTCGCCTTTAACAATATGCATGGTGTGTAACGTCGCCTTTAGCAATATGCATGGGGTATAACGTCGCCTTTAACAATATGCATGGAGTGCAACGTCGCCTTTAACAATATGCATGGGGTGTAACGTCGCCTTAAACAATATGCATGAGGTATAACGTCGCCTTTAACAATATGCAACGGGTATAACGTCGAACGTTAACAATATGCATGGAGTATAACGTTGCCTTTAACAATATGCATGGGGTATAACGTCGCCTTTAACAATATGCATGGGGTGTAACGTCGCCTTTAACAATATGCATGGGGTGTAACGTCGCCTTTACCAATAGGCATGCAGTGTAACGTCGCCTTTAACAATATGCATGGAGTATAACGTCGCCTTTAACAATATGCATGGGGTATAACGTCGCCTTTAACAATATGCATTGAGTATAACGTCGCCTTTAACAATATGCATGGGGTATAACGTCGCCTTTAACAATATGCATGGGGTGTAACGTCGCCTTTAACAATATGCATGGGGTGTAACGTCGCCTTTACCAATAGGCATGCAGTATAGGTTGCAGAAAACTAAATACTTTCCCATAGACCTCCTGTTGCACCTGTCAGCTAATATCTCAAGAATTATACACCAGATTTTCTTTAAATTACCTTATTTCATAGATATTTCCATCACAAAGCCTTTGAAAGTGTGAAAAAGACAATTTTTTCTGCTCAAACTCTCTGCACATGTCTGTGTTTACAAACACTATTGAATCCGCACTGAATATTGACATGCAATTTCAATGGATGTTAAATTTCCAAAACATTAAAAAATATTTTTTTATTTAATTTAATGATCTTGGCTGATGGGGATTATTTTACCTATAGTTTATCCTTCCTGAAAATGCATATTGAATATTTCAAAGTTATATCTGCTGACCTCTGTGAACTCTGTGAACTTTCACTTCTGTACTGAATCGTACACAACAAAAGGCGGGGCTTCAGCCAGGCTATATTTAGCTGTACGCAACCTATAGAGAGACATTCAGACCTGACAGAAGGTATTTTTTCTGGCTAAATGTTTTGATACATTTAATCTGAGAACAATTAAACCATTCTTTTTTAGAAAAAAATCCTTTTCGACAAAATATGAGGGCTTAAAATAGCTTCGGCTAAGGCAAAATTCCTTCAGTTTTTACGCGTAATTCTAGAATCTTCAAAATGCCATATATCGACAACCGTTCCAATCTTTTGCTTCAAATAAAGTGATTTAAAATTGATTTCATCAACAACATGTGATGTTTAACCAGTTGAAGCTTTCTTGAAAATAATATTTACTCAAAAATGATATTTGTGATTTTCAGGGGTCAAAATAGCAGATTTTACCATAAAAATGCCACAGTTTTTGTATATATTCAAAATCTGCCTTCAAATGAATTATTTAACATTATTCAGCAGTTTCTATATGTGAAACCATCAAGAAAATGCAACTTTTCAGTTTAAAAATGACAAAAAATAATTCTGAGACTATCCTCCCCAACTCCATTTTTAGGGCCATGCCATGTTTTACAATATGCTCATTACACAAGATTGACTGTTACTGTACTATTTATTGTATTTGTTTTATTAGATATTGTTTGTAGCATATTTACAGGTCATTTTCATGCAACCATGCAACCAATAAGCACTGTTTAAAGTACAGATCCATGAAAATTCATTAAAATGAAGGGGGGTGGGGTAAATAAAAACTTTTAAAAAGCATAGAAAAGGTCATATTTTTGGCTAACTAAATAATTTAATTTGTAAAATGTATTAAACCGCATAAAATATTTGCATATCGACACTAACCGTATAGAAGCGATGAACTCAAAGTCAGCGTTTACCTCAAAATCTTTTTCAAAACAGACATAAGCGGCTTTTCGACATCTTTTCGGAAAGATGTAGATTGTCGCTTACTGACATTTTTGCCAAACAACGTATGCAAAGCCCTCAGAAATGAATAAAACTTACTAGATATATCTTTAACTGTGTCAAACATGTGCATTACAGGCCAATTTTGTATACCAGGTGTCAGGTATGGCTAATTTTGTGTCCACAACCTTTAATAAAATAATTTAAAATAACTATTTTGCATCATAAAACTTGGAAATATTTAAAAAACATGAAAAGAGTTATAAGATAAGTCAAAATACACCATAATTTAACACTTCTCACACTTTCAAATCATTGTGTTAGAAAAAAAGTATGTCTACTTTCACTTTTACCATATGCAGAATCTAGCCTATAGGTTGCAGAAAACTAAATACTTTCCCATAGACCTCCTGTTGCACCTGTCAGCTAATATCTCAAGAATTATACACCAGATTTTCTTTAAATTACCTTATTTCATAGATATTTCCATCACAAAGCCTTTGAAAGTGTGAAAAAGACAATTTTTTCTGCTCAAACTCTCTGCACATGTCTGTGTTTACAAACACTATTGAATCCGCACTGAATATTGACATGCAATTTCAATGGATGTAAATTTCCAAAACATTAAAAAATATTTTTTCATTTAATTTAATGATCTTGGCTGATGGGGATTATTTTACCTATAGTTTATCCTTCCTGAAAATGCATATTGAATATTTCAAAGTTATATCTGCTGACCTCTGTGAACTCTGTGAACTTTCACTTCTGTACTGAATCGTACACAACAAAAGGCGGGGCTTCAGCCAGGCTATATTTAGCTGTACGCAACCTATAACGTCGCCTTTAACTATATGCATGGGGTATAACGTCGCCTTTACCAATATGCATGGGGTATAACGTCGCATTTAACCATATGCATGGGTGTAACGTCGCCTTTAACAATATGCATCTGGTATAACGTCGCCTTTAACAATATGCATGGGGAATAACGTCGCCTTTAACAATATGCATCTGGTATAACGTCGCCTTTAACAATATGCATGGTGTGTAACGTCGCCTTTAGCAATATGCATGGGGTATAACGTCGCCTTTAACAATATGCATGGAGTGCAACGTCGCCTTTAACAATATGCATGGGGTGTAACGTCCCCTTTAACAATATGCATGGGGTATAACGTCGCCTTTAACAATATGCAACGGGTATAACGTCGAACGTTAACAATATGCATGGAGTGTAACGTTGCCTTTAACAATATGCATGGGGTATAACGTCGCCTTTAACAATATGCATGGGGTGTAACGTCGCCTTTAACAATATGCATGGGGTGTAACGTCGCCTTTAACAATATGCATGGGGTATAACGTCGCCTTTAACAATATGCATCTGGTATAACGTCGCCTTTAACAATACGCATGGAGTGTAACGTCGCCTTTAGCAATATGCATGGGGTATAACGTCGCCTTTAACAATATGCATGGGGTATAACGTCGCCTTTAACAATATGCATGGGGTGTAACGTCGCCTTTAACAATATGCATGGGGTATAACGTCGCATTTAACAATATGCATGGGGTGTAACGTCGCCTTTAACAATATGCATGGGGTGTAACGTCGCCTTTAAAATATGCATAGGGTATAACGTCGCCTTTAACAATATGCATCTGGTATAACGTCGCCTTTAACAATACGCATGGAGTGTAACGTCGCCTTTAGCAATATGCATGGGGTATAACGTCGCCTTTAACAATATGCATGGGGTATAACGTCGCCTTTAACAATATGCATGGGGTGTAACGTCGCCTTTAACAATATGCATGGGGTATAACGTCGCCTTTAACAATATGCATCTGGTATAACGTCGCCTTTAACAATACGCATGGAGTGTAACGTCGCCTTTAGCAATATGCATGGGGTATAACGTCGCCTTTAACAATATGCATGGGGTATAACGTCGCCTTTAACAATATGCATGGGGTGTAACGTCGCCTTTAACAATATGCATGGGGTATAACGTCGCATTTAACAATATGCATGGGGTGTAACGTCGCCTTTAACAATATGCATGGGGTGTAACGTCGCCTTTAAAATATGCATAGGGTATAACGTCGCCTTTACCAATAGACATGCAGTGTAACGTCGCCTTTCACAATATGCATTGGATATAACGTCGCCTTTACCAATATGCATGGGGTATATAGAGGATCTTAAACGAGTTCCAATTTCATATACGCATCAATATATGAAACTCGTTATGAATTATTTTTAATTTTAACTCGCCAAAAGGCTCGTTAAAATTAAAATAATTCATAACTCGTTTCATAAATCTTATATGGAATGGGAACGAGTTTAAGATCCTTTTTATCACATAACATTGCAATCAAATTAGTAAAAAATAATTCAGATGAACATAAAACCGCCACGACGACAGACACACTTTAGCGCCAATTGGGACGTCGTTACGTCGCGTTTCACACATTACGTTGCGTATAAAAGAGTTCGAGTTTTACCTCTTTACAAAATAGCAGTTTACGCCAACTTTTTAACAAACCAACAACAATGTTTTGTATAACGTGCATTATTTTTATTAGCTGTCACAAATAATCAGTTTATGACTCAGATCTGGTTGAATTTGTAATAAATAAAATATTTTCAGTTAATAAACTTGCGTTGTGTTACAGGTTTAACTCACCCAATCAAAATCGTTCCAGGTTGTATTACACGTGTGTCATACAACAGAATATTAAATGGGTGTTCGACACTGCTAACAAGGGACGTTATGAGATAAAACGTCGCCTTTAACAATATGCATGGAGTGTAACGTCGCCTTTAACAATATGCTTGTGGTATAACGTCGCCTTTATCAATATGCATGGGGTATAACGTCGCCTTTACCAATATGCATATGATATATAGAGGATCTTAAACGAGTTCCCATTTCATATAAGATTTATGAAACGAGTTATGAATTATTTTAATTTTAACGAGCCTCGTTGTTTTGGCGCAGGACGACTCGCAAGCTCGTCGTCCTTTGCCAAAACAACTCGTTCCAAGTAATATTAAGCCATACAAATTCAATAACCTATAGTATACTGTAATAAAGGTGTTGCTAAAAAGGGAGATTATAAAGTACTTTTTTAAGTTTTTAATTAAAAAGATTGAGCTAACAATAAAAAATGATTCACAGAAATGTTACAATTCAACCACGTATTAGGCCAATTGAATTGTAGCATTTAGTTTTCCTGAACATTTACATAGCCGATACTTAAATGTGTATGTAACTATTAATGATGACTATCCAAAAATAAACTAAATATTTAGTCCGTGCCTTGATGATACTATCTTACAATTGTGAGTACGACTAAGTATTACACATACTTATTCTTCGTAATGCAATTGACTAGCACCAGGCCTCGAGATATGTGCCAGGCCATCCAGAATTACGTTCAAACTGTATATATGTTCCATTGTTTTCCTTTGTCTTATGTGTTAGAATATACTGAATATTAAGTCTGTGCTTCCATGATATTATCCTAAATAATAGTGTCCGATTCAGAAAGTATCATAATATACTGAAGGTCAACATACTTTCTTATCAAACAAATAGTTGTACTAACAGTTAAGATTATTTATATGTATGTTGCCAAATGAGTACCATTATAATTCATAACTCATACAATCTATATATATGCATGCCCTGACTTATGTATTGGTGTTTGCTTACTGATATATTTTTGAGAATGTATAACTCAACATATACTACACATAATTTCGTCCACATATATCAACACTTCTCAGCTCAAATGAATATACTATGTACTTAAGACCCATACGAATCCAGAGGAAATATTTTCTTTTTCATTTTTTTTCCTTCTTTAAGCACCTGTACTTTTTGTTCCTTTGTTATCATGCGCATTTCATTTTCCCCGTCTGTGTGTTGGCAGCCCTGTGTTGTACTGGCAAGTCCTCGTCGTATGTCCGTATCCTCTCTACGCTCAGTAGCCAGCGTTTTCACTAAACGCTTTATATCTATAACATGACATTTTACAAACAAGGCCCATCTGTGTGTGGTGAGGGTCGCGGCTTTCGACATGTACACTTTTCAGGATGTAGGTTTGTGGTGATACTTATAGTCGCGTTCTATTTATATTTCCACCAAGTGTCAGTTTATTGTCTTAAACGACAATTAAACAAAAACGAGTCTGTATACTCACAGATAACTTTCCCATTTACTAAGATACCAGCATCAGCCAAGTATAGGCAAAATGTTACATTTACAAATCATATCTTATGTGTACTAACATTGGCCATCCTGACCTATTGGATATTACTGATGATATTAATATTATCAGGAGATGTACATCCTAATCCAGGCCCGAGTTCTTCTATCAATGTGTCCACGGCAAGCTATGAAAGCTCTTCTGTATCCTTGGATATCATCGGAAGTGGTCTTAGTATTTTACATATGAACATCCAGAGCCTTAAACCTAAAATTGACCTACTACAGGCAGAAATGCAGCCATATGATATACTAGTATTTACCGAAACCTGGCTCTCACCTTTAATACCAAATGACGAAATAGCTATTCCCAACTTTCATAAGCCATACAGACTTGACAGAAAAGACAGAATTGGTGGTGGGGTTATAATATACTTACGTGACCATCTTCTTGGCTCTATACGTAATGACTTGCTATTACCTGGAATCGAAGCACTATGGGTCGAACTGACAATGTCGAATAAAAAACTCCTAATTGGGGGATTTTATCGGCCCCCTAACAGTGGTAATCCTTACTGGGACCTTATTGAAGAGAGTATCGATAGAGCTTTTAATACCAATATAAAAGACATTGTCATCACTGGAGACTTTAATTGCAATGTCCTTAACACAAACGACAACAGGATCAACAATATTATTAATTCATATGGGTTTAACCAACTTATTACTGAACCTACTCATTTTACAGAATCGAATTCTTCGTTATTAGACCTATTTATTGTCAAAAACAATAATAATGTTATAACTAGTTTTGTCGGAGATCCATTTATTCCAAATCTCGTACGTTACCATTGCCCGATTGTGATAGTTCTGAATCTGACAAAGCCAACGTCACATAGCTTTAAACGTAAAGTTTGGAAATATGACCAAGGTGACTATAACGCATTTCGGAATATCTTACGAAATACTGATTGGAACGTTCTATTTAATTCCGAAAACTTAGATGACATTGCATTGTCTCTTAGTAATATCATTTTAGAAGCAGCGAACAGTACTATACCTAGCAAGATCGTCACTATCCGTCCTTGTGAAATCCCCTGGCTATATAGCAGCGTGCGCAAACTTATAAGACAAAGAAAGCGTCTTCACAAACGTGCAAAAAAGTCAAACTCCGATTCCCACTGGAGCGATTTCAAAAAAAAGAGAAACGAAGTAACCAAAGCCATTCGAAAAGCTAAAGCCGATTATTACAACGCATTAACCGATAAACTTAACAGTTCGCAAACAAACAGCAAAAATTGGTTTAAACTAGCTAAACAAATAATAAACAATAATCAGACCACACATAAAATTCCTACGCTATTCCACAACAATATCGAAGCTACCGTTGACTGTGAAAAAGCAGACCTATTAAACAACTTTTTCTGTAGCCAATCCTCTGTTGACGACAATAATACACAATTACCACCAATTACAAACCCAGCAAATCATGCACGCACGAACGAGTCTCTATAGAGACTCATTCTTACCTTCTGTTATCCGTGACTGGAATGAATTGCCCCAAAGTGTAAGAGACTGTGAAACACTAATCAGCTTTAAAACCTGTCTTAAGGTCAGAGACAAACCACCTTCTTATTTTCTCACTGGAGACAGAAAAGCTCAAATCCTACATACACGACTTAGATTAGAATGCAGCGCGCTTAATGAACATCTTTTTAAGAAATCAATAATAGACAGTCCTTTATGTACATGTGGCACGCCAGAAACAACAAATCATTTCCTACTAGTATGTCCAAACTTCGCGGAACAAAGACGAACACACCTATCAAACTTACCATGTCCACGGTCTCAGCACAATCTCCTTTTTGGTTCTTTAGAACTTTCTTATCAATCAAACGCCGATTTATTTAAGAGTGTACAGAACTATATAATTTCCACCCGCAGATTTGCATCCTAATTCTAAAAAAAAGGCCAGTCAGTGCAGCGGGGGCTGTTGGGATACACCGGTGTTGATTGTATGCGCATTTATTTACATGAGTTTTTTTTTTGTTCTCTTTTTCTTACCATTTATTTTCTCCTCGTTTCCTCATAACAACTTTCTTAAAATAGCAGAATATGTAGCTCCTTAACGTTCTCATTTTTGTGCTCAGCTACACGTACTCAGCTACCATTCTGATTATTTATCCTTGATTATCTATTCTGCTTTATTTTCTTACTTTTCATGATTAAAATATTTATGTTACTTAGCCATATCAAAATGTGACTTCTCTGAAAGGAGATGAATTTATATAAGCTTTGATAAGCTTGTTTTCAGATCCTTACTATTATAATGTGTATATAATATATGTGAACATTGTGAAATAAATATTGTTTAAACCAAAGTTCCATTTTATTTGTCTTTGTGTCACCACCGTAGCATGTCACTTGACATTTTTCACTTGACCATACCCCATCTATTATGGAGGTTGTTTTTATATAAAGATGGTAGATCAATAGTCCTTAAAATATACTGCAGCTAACGTGTGTAACAGGTGATGCAAGTTAACACAGGGTAGATATAAAGGCAATGTTACAAAGAGGACTAGCACAGCCGTCTTTGCTTCAGTTCTTGGGAGTAGGAAATCGTTCTTAAACGAAAACAACTGATTTACAAATTAGTTTGAGTATATGACTGCTGAAAGAAAAGTATAATCTAGGTACGGTTAAGGCAATAGGACAGAGCATCCTGAAGGACAGTATTTAAATATTATTAAAACAGCAGATTGTCTAAATGGGCACACAGTCTATAGTAAAAACTGATGGTGAGATTTCCCAATATAATCCACAACGCAGTAGGATGGGCATAAAACAAGACGTTGTAATGACATGACAACAAGCCGTAATGAGACCCTGGAATAATTATCAACTGGATATCAGTTAATAACAAGCAAGGTTTTACGCAAGCGTAAAAAATCTGCCGATAAGTAAATAAACATGACTGTGGGCCAGTGAACAGATAGGAATGCAAACAATTGTTTATATAATTAATGAAAATCTGAGAGTTATCAAGCTGAAGTAGGTGTTGCTGTTTTTATCAAAAGCAATAACTACGCAATGGATGCGTCAATAGTGTTCACTGTGAAACTTGGCCAAGGTCTTATTGATATAATCCTTAATGATAGTTAAGACAATTAACAATAAATACTTGTTAACGTTTTGGCTTGACAATCATCATCATAATTTAATTTTCTGATATAATCATTCAAATGCAAAGTGATAAAAAAATCAAAAAGTCATTTTAAGTGACATTGTGGACAATCTGATTGCTTCTTTTTGGCATTATAAATAAAACCGATATAACGCTAAACTTTGTCGTTATATATTGAATTTCATGGATTCAATAAATTTCATGGATCTTCATCCATCCATGAAAATACTTTTAAAGAGTTGCACTTATTCCATTCCAATACTTGCGATTTCATTCAGTAGCACTTACGATTTCATTTTGCCGGACACATACAGATCCCGGGAACATTGCCGCATTCTACACTGAGTAGACTGATCTACGAAAATGTCAAATCCACAGGCGAAACGGTAACCTCTGAACGTTCCACAACATGTATTGATACTATTCAAGTTTTTTAGACGAGTTCTCTAGGAATTCAAGTTTTAAAGCATGCTTATCGCAACTTACATGAGTCACAGTCTGCTAACCATAGACAGATACAAAACCCTTATAAGTATCATCTGCCTTCGGAAGCTGAATAAATCAGTGTCTCATTACAACGGCTTGTTGTATGTCCATCCTACAGCGTTGTGGATTCAACTGGTCAACTCTTGATGAGCAGTATTCCGCATACATATGCAGCAGCAACAGTACAACATTTGCGTGCATACCACCACGTGCAAACAAGGCCGTCGGAAAGTATTACATACCTTTAGAAAAGGGATGGTACACCTTTGACTTTGTTATAAGGCCTGTTATAACAGATAACCCATCCGTTCCTTTATAATTTTGGAATGTTATCAAAGTATCTTGCGAAACTTACTCTACTCTGTACTTGCAGAAAGCATAGGCTTCCATGTATTGTAACATGTTGTGAATGCAGGGGAGTTAGTTGTAGCATGTATATCAGATTCAGAATGTTAACATGCGTCAACATTCGGCAGATGAAAACGTAGTGTTCTGTTAAAGATGTTAATATCATGATTGTCTCTTACAATAGCTTTGAGACGTACATGTATATTATTTTCCAGCCTAAGTTTCTTTAAAACTACGTTTACTTCTGAATATCACTTCTCTGGGTTCTGTTAATTGGCATATATTTGTTTGCAATAGTTTAATAAAAGAAATAATACAATGGCATTTACGTCTGCAATTTGTGAGTTTGAGTTTAATTATCAAAATCTTTTAAAAATATCTTCAGTCTATGCATTACAAATACATGATATTCATGCAATTATTTGTGTTAACATATTATTTATTTTTGTGTGTTCGTCCATTGTTTCCCCATGTGCAGGAACATAATAAGAAAAGGTTAAAAACCTTCAGCTCCCTTTCATTTCAAAAGAAATTATTTTTTAATAAATATTACAATTTTCGTAAATTTTATTTGCAGTTTTCAAGTTACTTCGGAACTTTTTGTCTGTACCGTAATACATATTTATTTACATTTTTGAAAACTACTTTGCTTTCTCCAAAAATGTCAAGATGTATCAAGTTTGTTTATTCCAAACATTTTTCTCATGTTCATTAATATAATAGAATGTTTAAAGAACACTCAACTCCCTTATATTGCAATACAATTGTATTTTAAATAGTCCAGTTTTCGGCGGTTTTGGTTTAAATTTCGATATTCTGTGCCAAAAGAAATAGAGATTATTTAACTGCTGGGATCGATTATAGGGAAATCCTTCACGAGTGGTAGACGTGTGGTTCTGTTCACGAACGAGCGCACGCGAGTGAGTGAAAAAACAAAGCACGTCTACCATCAAGTGAAGGATTACCCAATAATCGATCCTAACAGTTAAATAATCCATTTATTACATTTTAGTTATTATTGTGTTCTGAGTTAGAAAATAATATTCAGCGATTATGAATATTCTTGCACTGAGAAATCCCGATCTTTAACGCATAGAAATATAATAAATGGCATTTTCAAATCTCTGATCCTTTAGGACTGTCTCTTCTGTAGCTCATATCACCTTTACATTTAAAGAAATACTACGAACAACCTCTTTTTGCTATATTTTAATCATAATTTAAAATTTCATAACTATTCCAAAAATCAGCAACTTTAATTAATTTTGTGTTGATTTCCCCCAAACATTTCAAGATTTATGTTTTATTCATTCCAAATATTTGTTTTCATGAACATGTATATAACAGATAATTTTAAGGACTTTCAATCTCCTTATATTGTAATGAGAAGTATATTTTTAAAAGTAATCCCTTTTTTAGTGATTTTGGTTCAAATTTGCAACTTTTGGCCCAAAATATCCCAGTTTTTCCAAATCTCTGATCCTTTAGAATTTTACCTATATCTCCGGACATCTTTAGATGAATGAAAACACTTTAAACACTTCTATTTTGTTTAATTGGAAGTGTCAATATTTTTTAAAATAATGCTTCCAAAAATCAGCGATTTGTATGCTTTTTTTGCTGATTTCCCAACAAAATGGCAAGCTGTATACATTTTATTCATTTCAAATATTCTTTTAATTTATATGAATATAACAGAAAACTTTCAGAAGCTTCAGCTCCCTAATATTCAATGATAATAATATTTAAAAAATTATTCCAGTTTTTACCGATTTTTGTTCAAATTTGCATGATTTTGCCGAAAAATAATGCGTTAAGCTGCCGTTTCAGAAAAACTATCCTGGCTATTTCTTATTTACAAAGATATATCTAAAATATGGTAGCATTTAAAATTTGCCAGCTGAGTTGGTACCGAAAAGTTGAGCAGCCCATGTACGTTCTTCACATTGTTTGTGAACGAAAGACAACTCGTGTTACCAATAATGCTACATATGACAGAAAGATTTGTCTTCCTTGTCCAATTTAATACACGAAAACATATAATTATGTTGTTCGACGGAAATATAAATAAATATTGCTGTTTCAGTATGTGTATCCGTTGATTTTAAGAGAAACCTAAATATTATGGTGCTATTACCTAAACTGGGTTTTCTTAAAGTGTGTTAGTTTAAAAATACGGATCAATACGTAGTTGTCCCTTTTTGTATTCTTGATACATCTTTTAAATGGATTTTCATCCAAATCAATGAATATTGGAGTGAGTTAGAAGTAAAAATAAAACTCTCACTTGATATGCTGGCTTTTTCGATAGTTCTGATAGGATTAACTATATAATACTGAAAGGGAGATCCACTGGAAACGACGATCACAAACGAGAAAGGTAAAGCACACTCGGTTTTATTGAGGCTATTCAAGAAAGGTATGTTATTATAAGGTGGAAAACATCTCACACCCACTACCACCGACTTATACGTTATTCTACTTTAAAGCCACACAGATTGGGATCGATGGTCCCAAAGGACCAGTAAGTAATAATAATACTGATTTGTCCTCAGTCGTCAAGCAGCACTTAACAACCGCTAGTGAGAATGTAAACAAAGATTGAATTTTACTGAGTACGGAAGTTTCCAATATCTTCTTTGTTCTGTGGATGATGCCAGTACATGGGCACACATGAACTAACCCACTATTCATCATTTAATAAAAAAAATGGATTAGTATTATATTATATTTTCAACAGCTGTAGATACCAGCTCTCGGAATATGTGAAACCGAAATTAAAATAAAACCTCAAATAAAATAAAACCTCAAGAAAACATTATACATATATGTTATTCAATCAATCTCAGCAATGGCCGTTACGAGGGAAAATATTACCCAGCTGGAAAGTCGCCATATGACTTAGCTGTTGGTGCGACTATAAAATTCAGTTCAATTTAATTTCATTAATGCTGAACAATCATTACATTGTCAAGATGTCAATGATATAACATGCCTGCCTTCAGGAATAAAAATAAAAAGCATCATATATACTTGCGTTTGAAATTATGTAAATTCCTTTGAAGTCAGACTCTATTTTGTTTATAAACTCGGAATTAATTAATGAGAAAATCTGTTTAATCTAAACGATTTTAGTTAAACTGACTATTTTGAAGTTTAAGAAAATGGTGGATTTGAAACACGAAACCAAAATGTGTACTGGTTGTCAATGACTATGTCATTGTTCAACGATCTGCAGACAAATCTATTGTTTCACTTGCTAACGTGTGCTTCAAAAGCTTAAAGGGACACACGGAAATCTTGATTTTTAAAAAACTGAAGGCGTCCTTTTAGTTTTTCTACATAACTTGCATTTATTCAATCATATTTAATTATTAGAATAGTTCAAAGCAAATCAGGACACTAGTCAGCTTTTGGGGGACTGGGGCCAGGGCCCTCAGGAAGGGGAATGTTGCGTTGTTTTCTTATGAAAGGGGAATTTCTTAGAAACACATTGAAATTAGTGTGTTTTTTTAATTATTTAAGTTACACCAAGAATGTACTATTCCAAATTATGCAAAGTATGCTGTTTTCCTGTATTGGAGTTTAAAAATTTCAAGATCTAATAAAAATAAAATATCTATTTTCTTTTTTTTAAGAGGGGAATTTTTCACAGGAAAAGGGGGGAAATATATACTTTTAGGGGAGGGGAATGGGGCCGAATTTCGGCACCAAAAATGGCCGATCGAGTGCCCTGCACATTTACTTACTAATATATTTAAAAAGTTGAACGACAATTGAAATCTCTTTTTTTTAATTCATTATATGCAACAGTTTTAAGATCAACAAGATACAGGATTAATAAATGGAGGTGCTAATTTTAATGCGTGATATAAAACTCAAGATTGTCGTGTGTCCCTTTAACGATTTGCGTAACAGTGTGCAAGTTAAAAACAATAGCATTCATTTGTAGCATGGTCGGTGATATTTCCTTTGATGAATGCCAGCATTAAATCGTTTAATTTAGGGTAACTTAAGGGGCGTGGCTATACCGTACTACAACTACCAGATAGAGGAATTTAGAGTACGGACGTCACAGTTTTACTAAGTACACCATGGTACATATTAGTTATAGAATGTCCAACGAAGTGTTACGTAATAGTTATTGAACGGAGAAACGAGTCTATCACGTGATATGTTTGTGGGCGGGTACGAGTCGCGTAGCATAGCGACGAGTACCGTCCACAAAAATATCACGTGATAGACGAGTTTACATCTGACAACATAGTTAATTTTACATTGCTCTACATATGTACCAGGACCGCTCTGGACCACTGTAGAATTTCCTGAATTTTCTTAAAAATATTTTCTTTGTGAAACTTGACGTCTGTTGCTCGAATTATCCAGCAAAAAAGACGGGGTTGACCAATTTGCTTTTTTTAATATCAATAGTTTGAAGAGACCCTCTTGAATATGTCCATTTAACTTTCGTTTTCAAGTGTATCATTACCCGGTATTAGATTCTCAGATCTGATCTCGGAAACATTCAGGCATATCCAAACCTGTATGAAAGCATGAACTTGTCCCATTCTTATCACCTGCAACAAAAAAGAGAAATTATGTGCTCATTGTAAGAAGTAAACAAGAACCGAATAACACAGATCTTTTTTTTTAAGCGCCAGAAAGTTCTAACATGACTGACAAGGGAAATAACTGTTTAGTGAGACCTTTACTGTTCAATAACGTTCTTGTATCCGGAATATCCAATTATTATTCAGCAGGTGCACGGAAGCTACTTTATATATATGCCGCGGGTAAAAACTGCCGATGTGAAATAATGAATCAACAAATCACGAACATTTAGCGCGCGCGATGAAGCTACTTTGTATGCCGCGGGGGAAAAAAGCTCTATGAAATGTTGACGCAACCACTCCGCAGTTGCCAACACACAACACAAGCATTGTGTGTTTAACTCATGTGTTTAACGTTTTGTCAGAGTGCGTTATTTAACTCGTAGTTCTCAGAATGGACGTATCAAATTTCGTTAATCTGGAATTGCTAAATATGAACAGAACAGAACAGATATTTTATTTAGACTTGTACAAAGTACATCGTCATTCAGAACATATATACAATATACGAATATAACAAAGTCACGTAAACAGAGTATATAAATCAACTGTCAGTATAGTTTACATCATCATAGTTAGAGGATGAACAATATTATATTTATACTAAGCATTCAAAATAGAAAGTCTAACATTTAAAGCACATTTTATATACCTCGCTAAATTTAGTAATATATCATTGTTTGAAGTTTTCATCAATTCTATATATTTGAACATAGCTGGCCTCTGGTGGTAATATCTTTTAATATTATTTTTCTTAGTTCATTGTAACATTGACACACACATATAAAATGGTATTCGTCTTCCAGATATTGTGAGTTACAACATAAACAATATCTTTCATTTCTCGGTATGCGATTTCTTGCATACCGTCCAGTTTGTATGTTAAGAGAATGTGCAGAGAAACAAAGAATCTCTAATTGCTAGGTAAAACATTTAGATAGTGTTCATATGAAAAATCAGATTTAAAATATTTATAGTTTTCAAGAACAGCACTGCTATCAATTGACCCACACCACTCTTGCTTAAAACAGTCAATTATTCGTTGTTTAAAAACACATGGAAATGTTTTAACATTCAGCATATCCTGATTGTTAAATAAATAGGCAAAACCATAATCAGATAATAACATTTTTACATTCGAAACCCAATTTTTACAACCTCTTTCACAATCATATACACCTTGTTCATAGAGTTTTTTCATCAGAATGTTATTAGTGTT
Organism: Cyrtodaria siliqua; assembly: GCA_037043455.1. Lineage (NCBI taxonomy): Eukaryota > Metazoa > Mollusca > Bivalvia > Adapedonta > Hiatellidae > Cyrtodaria > Cyrtodaria siliqua. The sequence goes on from JAWPHD010006040.1 coordinate 118,496, forward strand.
TATTACTTTACACCAATACTTAATAATTCTTATATATCTCGTAATATAAAGAGGGTAACGCCCAAGTTCACCATATACACCTACTGTGCATGTATTTAATCTAACGTTAAGCAACCGTTTACAGAACTTTAGGTGTATTCTTTCTATTACTTTTGATTTAGAGAATCCCCATATTTCAGCGGCATATCCTAGTGTAGAACCTACAAATGAATCAAATAATTGGCATAGTGTTTTTGGCTTTAACTTAATCTTTTTACAATTCGCTAATAAAGTGTAGAGCAATTTTAGTGACTTACCAATTAAATGTTCTTGATTTAATGAAAAAATGCCCGTATAATTAAAAATTATGCCTAAATAGTTAAAATCATTTACAACTTCGATATTTTGACCGTTATAGGTCCAACGTTCATTTTGAAGTAGCCCTCCTCTTTTTCTAAACACCATTATCTTGGTTTTAGTGGTATTTACTTCAAGACCCCAATTATTACAATATGAGTATAGAAGATTTCAGTTATTTTGTAATTTCACTGGAGATTTACCTAAAATGGCCATATCATCAGCAAACAGTAACAATATCAGAACTATATCATCAATCTGTAAGCCTGAATTCACATCATTTTGTAGATGCATCTCAAGATCTTCAATAAATAACGAAAATAACAAAGGAGAGATTACCTCCCCTTGACCGAAGCCAACCGCACATTCGAAATAGTCTGAATAAGTACAATATGGAGGAGCTTGATGACATAACGTGTCGCAAATGTGTGAAGTCTGGAAAACGATTATGAAATGACAACATTTTATACGCGGAATGTCATTGTGTAACAGTGAACTTGATCAGGTCATGGCTATGGATTTCGATTACTGCCAAAAAGGTTAATTGAATTTTTTACTATGTATTTAGCTTCCCCATACCTAAACTGTTTCCTGTTCTGTGGATTCGCGCGCACCAAAAATTGCAAAAATAAAATCGTCTGCACAGGAAATCCTATAAACATATTCTAACTGATAATATATATATATATATATAAATAGCTCTATTTTAATAATATTATGCGCAAACTATTTCATTAACTCTCGGATCATGGGGCTTAGTTTATTGCATATGCCCATTGAATATGAAAGTGAACGCCGTATGACGGTTTTTTTCATATTTTGATGTTCACCCATAATGCTTTCAGATCGCCTGCAGTCCCTTTAAGGATGGAACCAAGGGGCGGGGCGGACCCGGCGCGCGTCTAACAAAAACCCTGCATAGTTTTAACTTTTGCTTTTTGGATTTTAGTTGGGCCTGTGCCGGTTTCATTACCCAATGGAATATACGACTAAACACATTCTGAAAAGGCACCAGAATTAAGCAAATACCTGCATGTATTGAAAACGAACATGTTCGGGTATAATGTTGGGGGACAAACTGGTGTTCCTTCCTAGTCCGCCGCGCAAGACTCGACTTCTCATCCCCCAACTTAATTCCTGGATCTGCATTTGCAATTAATGTTGTATTTCTAATTAAACAAGACATGAAACAATTGTATTGCTCCCCTCCCCCACCCCCACCCCACGCCCTTTATTTCAGGGGAGAAAACCATAGCGGACTACTTCCAAATTTGAAACCGTGAAAGTACATGGTAATTGCAAAGAAAAGTGCAGCAGTACGTAAAGTAACGATTAACATACTATGGACAAGGACTGGATAACCTTATTTCTGTTGTTTAATTTGAATTAAATGATGTGGACAAGAATTTTAGGACGAACGTGTAATCATTCCACATGTTTGATTTTTTTCTTGTAGATCATTTAACCTGTTTGTTGATTGAATAAAGATCATTTAATAAACATTTAGTCTTTTTTTCAGAATTGTTGGGAAAGTACAAAATGATGGTTTCACTAAACTCATCGTGTTTGCGTTTTCTCTAAAACATCTATAGAACTGTGCATTATTTTCCGAATTTGGAAGTTATTGTATGGATATGGAAATACAGCAAACATCAAAGAAAAGGCGGCACATTCGTGATACAAGAGCATATATCATGTAATATATCGAGGCGATATATGCGTGTTACACCAAATTGGATATTCTATATTTGTTTTATCGCTAGCCACGACCCTTGTATGATAGCTGGTATAAAGGCACACTTTTTGAGGAATGCGATAAAAAACGATAGAGTCTGTCTCAGCGAGTTGGCTTATTTAAACACCTCGATGGGCTACGCCACTACGCCCTCTCGATGTTTAAATAAGCCAACTCACTGAGACCACTCTATTTCTTACCAAACTCTGCTATAACTTTTCGGTAACGAATTCAAAACATTGTTTGGCACGGAATATATATAGACAGTTTTAACCGTGAAAAGCGGTAGTATGTACCTATACCATTGGTAGTTATGTTAAGCGTAACATTGTGGTTATGTTGCGCGTAACAGAAGCATTTCATTTCATTTGGTTACATTACACGTTACACAATAACATAATTTCACTGATTAGTTACATTTAACGTAACCAAATAATCTGAAGTTAGTTGCTTTATGTCACGCGTAACTTAAGCAGCCAATCTGAGATCCTTAATTTACGTGTAACATAGGACTTAAACCATATGATTGTCTATTGATGTATTAGTGTTCTCCCATGTAAAATAAGCATTTATTATGACCTATCGGTTACAATCCCTGTTATCGGTTGACGGTGAGCTATGAATGTATCAAAATCAATTGACAATGTTTTATGCAATCGACATTTGAAAGTAACGACACATTGTCCCGGTTCTACTCAGTGATCCACCTATCTATGGTGGCTAAGTTTTGCTATATCGTGTTGGCGGGGCGAAGACACCCATCGTCGGATACCCCGCGTGATTTGTTTCGTTACTCTCCACCATGAATGGAGTATAACGTAATCAATCAAACGTGGGTTTCGACGTAGCACGAACCATTTTACGCGACAACTCGACATTCACAGGGCGCCAACACGACATATTTATGTGTCGAGTTGTCGTGTTGGTGATATGAAAATGTCATGTTGGCGCCTTTTATTTGTCGTGTTGTCGTATCTTCGCCCCGCCAACACGCCAGCACGACATGGCACAAATTAGCCACCTTAGATCCGTAATTAACTCATGATACACATACAGTGTCAAACATGGTAACCGGAAATTGTCACGTGTGTGTCACGTGTGTGAGAGTTTCCAAATAAGGGTTAAAAACAGACTAGATCGGCGTGATATTCTTGTCAGTTTTTTATTCATTCATGTGTGGTATTTATGTTTTAGTCAGTTGACATACGGTGGATGTTTCTGAAGACATCTCTGCGGGAATGTGCAAATGGGGTCGTTCCAGATACCTATCTATATGTAAAAATCAAAGGATTTAAAGGTTCATGGCCAAAATAAAAGTTATTGTTTAACGACAGTCCTTGAGGTAAGATGGAAATGTGTGAGAAGCTATGAAAATAGGTCAAATAGTTTTCAAGTTATGATCAAGGTTATGTTGCAGGTTAAAGTGTGACGGACCATGACGACAGACGACGGACGACAGACGACGGACAAAGTAATCCCCAAGTGTCTGTCATGCTACGCAGACGCTATATGACATCATACCCAGTATGGTGTATCACTGTAGACAGGCATACCATACTCAGTCTGTTGTTACTGGCTAAGTGATAACAGACCCGGTTTGGTGTATCACTGCAGACAGGTATACCATACTCTGTTGTTACTGGCTATGTGACAACGTACCCAGTATGGTGTATCACTGCAGACAGGTATACCATACTCTGTTGTTACTGGCTATATGATAACGTGCCCAGTATGGTGTATCACTGCAGACAGGTATACCATACTCTGTTGTTACTGGCTATGTGACAACGTACCCAGTATGGTGTATCACTGCAGACAGGTATACCATGCTCTGTTGTTACTGGCTACGTGACAACGTACCCAGTATGGTGTATCACTACAGACAGGTATACCATACTCTGTTGTTACTGGCTATTTGACAACGTACCCAGTATGGTGTATCACTGCAGACAGATATTCCATACTCTGTTGTATCCGGTTATATGAAAACAGACACAGTATGGTGTATCACTGCAGACAGGTATACAATACTCAGTATGTTGTTACTGGTTATGTGAAAACAGACACAGTATGGTGTTTCACTGCAGACAGGTATTCCATACTAAGTCTGTTGTTACTGGCTATATGACAACATACCCAGTATGGTGTATCACTGCAGACAGTTATACATTGTTACTGGCTATATGACATCATACCCAGTATGGTGGATCACTGCAGACAGTTATACCATATTCAGCCTGTTGTTACTGGCTATAGGAGAACATACCCAGTATGGTGTATCACTGTGGACAGGTATACCATTTTCTGTCGGTTGAGCAACTCAACTGCAGACAGTTATATCATACTCAGACTGTTAGTACTGGCTATATGAGAACATACCCAGTTTGGTGTATCACTGCAGACAGGTATACCATAGTCCGTCTGTTGTTACTGGCTATGTGACAACATTCGCAGTATGGTGTATCACTGCGGACAGGTATACCGATTTTTGTCGGTTGAGCAACTCAACTGCAGACTGTTATACCATACTCAGCCTGTTGTTACTGGCTATATGACAACCTACCCAGTATGGTGTATCACTGCAGCTAGTAATACCATACTCAGCCTGTTGTTACTGGCTATATGACAACCTACCCAGTATGGTGTATCACTGCAGCTAGTAATACCATACTCAGCCTGTTAGTACTGGCTATATGACAACCTACCCAGTATGGTGTATCACTGCAGCTAGTAATACCATACTCAGCCTGTTAGTACTGGCTATATGACAACCTACCCAGTATGGTGTATCGCTGCAGCTAGTAATACCATACTCAGCCTGTTGTTACTGGCTATACGACAACCTACCCAGTATGGTGTATCACTGCAGCTAGTAATACCATACTCAGCCTGTTGTTACTGGCTATACGACAACCTACCAAGTATGGTGTATCACTGCAGCTAGTAATACCATACTCAGCCTGTTGTTACTGGCTATACGACAACCTACCCAGTATGGTGTATCACTGCAGCTAGTAATACCATACTCAGCCTGCTGTTACTGGCTATATGACAAAATACACAGTATTGTGTTTTACTGCAGCAGACAGCTATACCAATCTCAGTCTGTTCTTACTGGATATATGACAACACACCCAGTATGGTGTTTCACTGCAGACAGCTATACCTCACTCAGTATGTTGTTACTGGCTATATATGACAACATACCCAGTATGGTGTTTCACTGCAGACAGCTATACCTCACTCAGTATGTTGTTACTGGCTATATATGACAACATACCCAGTATGGTGTTCCACTGCAGACAGCTATACCTCACTCAGTATGTTGTTACTGGCTATATATGACAACATACCCAGTATGGTGTTTCACTGCAGACAGCTATACCTCACTCAGTATGTTGTTACTGGCTATATATGACAACATACCCAGTATGGTGTTTCACTGCAGACAGGTATACCATATTCAGCCTGTTGTTACTGGCTATATGACAACATACCCAGTATGGTGTATCACTGAACCATACTCAGTCTGTTGTTACTGGCTATATGACAACATACCCAGTATAGTGTTTCACTGCAGACAGCTATACCATATTCATCCTGATGTTACTGGCTATATATGACAACATACCCAGTATGGTGTATCACTGAACCATACTCAGCCTGTTGTTACTGGCTATATGACAACATACCCAGTATGGTATATCACTGCACCATACTCAGCCTGTTGTTACTGACTATATGACAACATACCCAGTATGGTGTATCACTGCACCATACTCAGCCTGTTGTTACTGGCTATATATGACAACATACCCAGTATGGTGTATCACTGCACCATACTCAGCCTGTTGTGCCTGTTGTTACTGGCTATATGACAACATACCCAGTATGATGTATCACTGCACCATACTCAGTCTGTTGTTACTGACTATATGACAACATACCCAGTATGGTATATCACTGCACCATACTCAGCCTGTTGTTACTGACTATATGACAACATACCCAGTATGGTATATCACTGCACCATACTCAGCCTGTTGTTACTGACTATATGACAACAAACCCAGTATGATGTATCACTGCACCATACTCAGTCTGTTGTTACTGACTATATGACAACATACCCAGTATGGTATATCACTGCACCATACTCAGCCTGTTGTTACTGACTATGTGACAACACACCCAGTATGGTGTATCACTGTTATGACAGACGAGCAATCTTCTATAGCATAAGCTGACTTAGAACACTATTAAGTTTAAAACAGAAAACAAATCATTTTATTTATGGCACATATTAACATTGCAGAATTCCATTTTTCGAGTATTGTCCCATCCTTTCAGTTTGTAATATTTCACTTTCCAGTTTAATGCGTTTTCATTCAACTATTAAAGGGTGTACATTAGTCTTTTACTAGAATTACAACA
>JAWPHD010006040.1:140000-151565 GCA_037043455.1 Cyrtodaria siliqua
TTTCAAACTCACGAATGTATTCCTACATACTTCTTAGGGTATATCCTCATGTTTTCATGTATACATTTCAATGAATAAAAGTCAGTTGTTTGGTTATGCTCAATATTTGCTTACTTACGGACAGTGTCCCTTTAAATGCATGTCATTCTTCCGACCAGGGGTATTGCAAGACGTGTCATTCTAACAACCAGGAGTATTGCAAGACGTGTCATTCTACCGACTGGAGTATTGCAAGCTGTGTCATTCTACCAACCAGGAGTTTTGCAAGACGTGACATTCTATCGACCAGGGTATTACAAGGCGTGTCATTCTACCAACCAGGGGTACTAAAGACTTGCCATTCTACCGACCGGAAGTATTACAAGGCGTGACAATCTACCGACCGGAAGTGTTAGAAGGCGTGTTATTATATGGAGCAAAAGAATTGCAAGGCGTGTCATTCTACAGTCCGGTAATATTGCAATGTGTGTCATTCTACAGACCAGAAGTATTGCAAAGCATGTCATTCTACAGTCCGGTAATATTGCAAGGCGTGTCATTAAACCGACCAGGAGTATTACAAGGCGTGTCATTCTACAGACCAGGGGTATTGCAAGGCGTGTCATTCTACTGACCACGAGTATTGCAAGACGTGTCATTCTACTGACCACGAGTATTGCAAGGCGTGTCATTCTACTGACCAAGAGTATTGCAAGGCGTGTCATTCTACTGACCACGAGTATTGCAAGGCTTGTCATTCTACTGACCACGAGTATTGCAAAGCGTGTCATTCTACTGACCAAGAGTATTGCAAGGCGTGTCATTTTACTGACCACGAGTATTACAAGGCGTGTCATTCTACTGACCACGAGTATTGCAAGGCGTGTCATTCTACTGACCACGAGTATTGCAAGGCGTGTCATTCTACCGACCAGGAGTATTATAAGGTGTGTCATTCTACCGACCAGGAGTATTATAAGGTGTGTCATTCTACCGACCAGGAGTAGTATAAGGTGTGTCATTCTACCGACCAGGAGTATTATAAGGTGTGTCATTCTACCGACCAGGAGTATTATAAGGTGTGTCATTCTACCGACCAGTTGTATTATAAGGTGTGTCATTCTACAGACCAGGGGTATTATAAGGTGTGCCATTCTACCGATCAGGGGTAGTATAAGGTGTGTCATTCTACCGACCAGGAGTATTATAAGGTGTGTCATTCTACCGACCAGTTGTATTATAGGGTGTGTCATTCTACCGACCAGGGGTATTATAAGGTGTGTCATTCTACCGACCAGGAGTATTATAAGGTTTGTCATTCTACCGACCAGGGGTAGTATAAGGTGTGTCATTCTACCGATCAGGGGTATTATAAGTAGTGTCATTCTACCGACCAGGAGTATTATAAGGTATGTCATTCTACCGATCAGGAGTATTATAAGGTGTGTCATTCTACTGACCAGGAGTATTATAAGCTGTGTCCTGCTACCGACCAGGTGTATTATAAGGTGTATCATTCTACCGACAAGGGGTATTATAAGGTGTGTCATTCTACCGACCAGGAGTATTATAAGGTTTGTCATTCTACCGACCAGGGGTAGTATAAGGTGTGTCATTCTACCGATCAGGGGTATTATAAGTAGTGTCATTCTACCGACCAGGAGTATTATAAGGTATGTCATTCTACCGATCAGGAGTATTATAAGGTGTGTCATTCTACTGACCAGGAGTATTATAAGCTGTGTCCTGCTACCGACCAGGTGTATTATAAGGTGAGTAATTCTACAGACCAGGGGTATTATAAGGTGTGCCATTCTACCGACCAGTTGTATTATAAGGTGTGTCATTCTACCGACTAGGTGTATTATAAGGTGTGTCATTCTACCGACCAGTGGTATTATAAGGTGTGTCATTCTACCGACCAGGGGTAGTATAAGGTGTGTCATTCTACCGACCAGGAGTATTATAAGGTGTGTCATTCTACCGACCAGGAGTATTATAAGGTGTGTCATTCTACCGACCAGTTGTATTATAAGGTGTGTCATTCTACCGACCAGGGGTAGTATAAGGTGTGTCATTCTACCGACCAGGAGTATTATAAGGTGTGTCATTCTACCGACCAGGAGTATTATAAGGTGTGTCATTCTACCGACCAGGAGTATTATAAGGTGTGTCATTCTACCGACCAGGAGTATTATAAGGTGTGTCATTCTACCGACCAGGGGTAGTATAAGGTGTGTCATTCTACCGACCAGGAGTATTATAAGGTGTGTCCTTCTACCGACCAGGTATATTATAAGGTGTGTCATTCTACCGACCAGGGATATTATAAGGTGTGTCCTTCTACCGACCAGGAGTATTATAAGGTGTGTCCTTCTACCGACCAGGAGTATTATAAGCTGTGTCATCCTACCGACAAGGGGTAGTATAAGGTGTGTCCTTCTACCGACCAGGGGTATTATAAGGTGTGTCATTCTACCGACCAGGAGTATTATAAGGTGTGTCATTCTACCGACAAGGTGTATTATAAGGTTTGTCATTCTACCGACCAGGAGTATTATAAGGTGTGTCCTTCTACCGACCAGGGGTATTATAAGGTTTGTCATTCTACCGACCAGGTGTATTATAAGGTTTGTCATTCTACCGACCAGGGGTATTATAAGGTGTGTCATTCTACCGACCAAGAGTATTATAAGGTGTGTCATTCTACCGACCAGGAGTATTATAAGGTGTGTCATTCTACCGACCAGGTGTATTATAAGGTGTGTCCTTCTACCGACCAGAGGTATTATAAGGTGTGTCATTCTACCGACCTGTGTGTCATTCTACCGACCAGGGATATTAAAAGGTATGTCATTCTACCGACCAGGGGTATTAAAATGCGTGTCAATCTACTGACCAAGAGTATTGCAAGGCGTGTCATTCTACTGACCAAGTGTATTGCAAGGCGTGTCATTCTACCGACAATGAGTATTACAAGGTGTGTCAATCTATCGACAAACAGGAATATTGCAAGGTCAGTTATTCTACTGACCAGGCGTTTTGAAAGACGTGTCATTCTACCGACCAGGGGTATTACAAGGCGTGTACTCCTACCGATCAATTGTATTACAAGGCCTGTCATCCTACCGACCAGGGGTAATAAAATGCGTGTCAATCTACTGACCAAGAGTATTGCAAGGCGTGTCATTCTACTGACCAAGCGTATTGCATGGCGTGTCATTCTACCGCCCAGGGGTATTAAAATGCGTGTCAATCTACTGACCAAGAGTATTGTAAGGCGTGTCATTCTACTGACCACGAGTATTGCAAGGCGTGTCATTCTACCGACAAGGAGTATTATAAGGTGTGTCATTCTATCGACGATCAGGAATATTGCAAGACGTGTCATTCTACCGACCATTAAGTGTTGGGGTATTACAAGGCGTGTCATTTTACCGAGCAGGAGTACTACAAGGCGTGTCCTTCTACCGACTAGGGTTATTACAAGGCGTGCCATCCTACCGATCAATAGTGTTGCAATGCGTGATATTATAACGACCAGGAATATAACAAGGCGTGTCATACTACCGTCCATGGGTATTGCAATGCGTATTTTAATACCGATCAGGGGCATAACAATGCGTGTCATTCTACCGACCAGGAATATAACAATGCGTGTCATTTTACCGACCATGGGTATTGCAAGGCGTGTTATAATACTGACCAAGGGCATTGCAAGGCGTGTCATTCTACCGACCAGGGGTATTACAAGGCGTGTCATTCTACCGACCAGGGGTATTACAAGGCGTGTCATTCTACTGACCAGGGGTATTACAAGGCGTGTCATTCTACCGACCAGGGGTATTACAAGGCGTGTCATTCTACTGACCACGAGTACTGCGAGGTGTGTCATTCTACCGAATAGGAGTATTGCAAGGCATGCCATACTACCGACCAGGCGTATTAAATGCGTGTCATTCTGCTGGCCACGAGTGTTGCAAGCCATATCCTTCTATCGACGATCAGGAATATTGCAAGGCGTGTCATTTAACGAACATGGCTATTACAAGGAGTGTTATAATACCGATCAAGGGCATTACAAGGCATGTCATTCTACCGACCAGGGGTATTACAATCAATTCGTGTAAATATATCGACCAGGGGTACAACAATGCGTGTCATTCTACCGACTAGGGTTATTACAAGTCGTGACATCCTACCGACCAATAATGTTGCAATGCGTGATATTCTAACGATCAAGGGCTTTCAAGTCATGTCATTCTACCGACCAGGGGTATTACAAGGCTTGTCATTCTACCAGCCAGGAGTATTACAAGGCGTGTCATTTTACCAACCAGGAGTATTACAAGGCGTGTCATTTTACCAACCAGGAGTATTACAAGGCGTGTCATTCTACCGTCCAGAGGTATTACAAAGCGTGATATTCTACCGACCAGGAGCATTACAAGGTCTGTCATTCTACCGATAAGGACTATGGCATGGCATGCCACCTATCGATAAGGTGTATAACAAGGTTTTATGTTAATAGCGAATTGGGACCACTTATTGCAAGGACCAATTACAACAGATGGGAATAAGAGACACTAATACGGGTGTGGGGGAGTGGATGTTATACTCACATGTGCACAGACACCCGTCGGCTGGCCAATAACAGTTACGTTCGTCATCTGCATCTGCTGTTGCATCATCGGCTGTTGTGTATATGCGGCAGGGTACGGAGCATATGCGGGTTGAAAGCCTCCGGCAGGGTTCGGCGCATATCCGGGTTGGACGCCTCCAGCAGGGTTCTGTGCATATCCGGCAGCGGGAGGTGGATTCGGCTGGTAAGCTTTGGATTATGAACATTGTAGTTAGTAATGCCATGTACTCACACACGTTTTTGGTAATATTGCATATGTTCGGAAAAGTAATAAACCAGAGATTGGCAACAAATGCTTTCAGATAGAAAATACTTGAAATTTCATATAGTGCACTTTTATTTGTATCCATACAGAAAATATCATTTATTTTTAAAGAAAAGTCCTCAAATGGTCTCAAATTTACGGTGTCCTGTTAGGGCCATGTTACCCTAGATTTAATGAGACATAAAAATTGCCCAACATGTTCATCATGATCCATGTACACTAGTATCATTTGAACTTAAAGTTAGCTCAGCCGATTTATTTTTTATAAAATAGGCTAATAGGTTAAAAATTGTCAAGGCATTTTAAAAATGTAACATAAGTGACTGTCCCCATACTTATTAAGACATAAGTAGTTAGCCTGTTCTACGTGTGATTCGTAACATAATGCATCAACATACTAAAATGTAATATACGTGATGTAACATACGTTACCTTACACTGAATGCAATTACAATGGTATATACAATAACCATCAAAACAGGTACATACTGAAAGACAATATGTATGATTAAACTAAAAAACTATTTTAAGTCAAGAAAATTGATAAATATTAGTTATACGTACCAAACTGCATGTGTAATGAAACGTACGTTACTTTTAATAAACATACATTACTATTCGAACACAATAAACTATAAAAGAAAAAAAGTATTTCATGAAAATTTTGAAGAGTATATAAATGCCATAAGTGATCACTATGGAACGCCATGACTGTCTTATGATGTTGCCGATTAATATATGCAGTGCATTTCCCTTTATATGTGGTAGATCTTTCATGATATGCAGTGCATTTTTAATTATATGTGGTAAATAAATCTTTATATGTGGTAGAGATGTATTTATATGCAGTAGATTAATCATTATATGCGATAGATAAGTCATTGTATGCAGTAGATAAACCATTATATGCGGTCCAGTTATCGTTATATGTGGTGCATTTATTACTATATGTAGTAGTTTGTCTAATATATGAGATCCTTTGACATTATATGAAGTACGTTTGTATTTATATGCAGTGCTTCTGTTGACTTTATATGTGGTACATATTCTCATATACGTGGTGAATACGTCTTTATATCCGGTGGTTTCAACTGCATTATCTTCGGTACAAACGGCTTTATACGTGGTGCATTTCTTATGATATGCAGTGCTTTTTCTATTATATGCGGTGGTTTTTTCATTATGAAGATGATGAGATCAATCGGAACACTCTTTTTTTTTAAGATGTTACGATTTTATCGGAAATCTAACTAGACTGCTTCACTGCGTATGTCCCGTTTTACTCAAATAAGGAGGACCCAACAAGCGACAGTCAAACGCCGATTTCATCGGCCGTAAAAAATCGCTCACGTAAAGTGCATTCCAACTGCGATCATGGTCAAGCATCTCGTCTGATCTATGTTCTATAAAAAGATATGGCAAGTTGGGCTTTTTCTCAATACTGATTACACAACGCACGCGCGTGACATACATAAATTGAGGATATTTGTTGATTTGGAGTGACTAAATAGAGAATATTTGTTTCTTTGGAGTGAATATAGGATTTAATCAACTATTTCGCTGGAAAGTATATAATACATGCATACATTACAATTACGGAGGAAGTTTTTCGCGCTAAATACACAATCACTTTTATTCTCAAGGATAGTCCCCCATGTTGGTACGTACCACACCAAGTTCTGTACCCGGTGTCCTTATAAGGAAAGAATGGGCTGGTGGCTTCCGGGATGGGGTTGTGAACAAAATACATCCACACACCCCGCCACAACAAAGGGATGGTATTTTCCTGATTTTGTGAGAATGTGGTAAGGGAGGTGTTGTTTTTCTTGCGAGGGAAGCGGTGAGGATGTGGTGGTGGTGTGTGTTTGGGTGGGGGCGGGGGGAGGGGGCTACACAAATTCCATGAGGGAATGAGGGGGTTAACGAATAAAAACAAACGGGGTATGGTGGCTGGAGAATTTTCCATTTTCTTAGGTGCTAAGCCACGTATTTTAAGGTGATGTTTTTTTCTTTTAAAATCTTGGCGGTAGTCTGTATATTTTCTTGAGGTAAACGCTTTTTAGACTGCTTTATGGGGAGGAGGTAGGAAATGGATTTCCGGGGATCTAGGGTGGTATTTTGTACATATTTCCAGGTGGCTCCGTGGCAGGGTCTGAAGGTTTTAAACGATTTACTTTTCTAGTGTATACATATGTTTTTGCTGTTGTTGTTTTAAACCAGGGGTGCTTTCTGGGCTTAACAATACATTTCTTAAAGCGGGGGCATGGTGAGTACGGAGATTATCTGGAATAGCCCATTCCCGCCTAACAGAAATTCGTTTCTGTCTTATCCCCGGGTTATGCCCACCGCACCCTCCCAACATCCACGTACCCGCCCCGGAGAATATACAACATAAAACTTTGTATAATTGCAAGTAGTTCAGTACTAGTCAGATAGACTCGTCAACATCCACATTATATAATAAAAGAAATGCTTAAAAGACGTGTGAAGCTAATCTGTATGAGTTTGAAACTGCGCACACGTTGTCTAAAACAAAACAAAAAAGGTCATACATGCAACAAAACTAGGTGGGGTGGGGATGGTATAAGAGAACGTTTTCGTTTTTAAATTTATCAACATTTCAGCGTCAGAATAGGTATTTAAACATTTTGGGGAAATCTCCCAAAATGCACTACAGATGCGAATTTCCTAGGGGTATTGGGACAAGCACTCCTAGATTATTTTTTAAAATGAAATCAGGGTTTGTTTATATAAAACCCCTGATAAAATGATGCACTCTAATGAGTTTGGAGGAATAAAGAGAACTCAACATCGTTCTTCGGACGAATTTCAAAATTTTGATTGCGAAACGTTATTCTGAACATTATTACAAACAGTCCACTTTCGGAATATTTTACAACAAAACCTTCCATCCCCACCCCAACCCATTACACCCACTCCCCCGCCCTCTTCGATTTTAATGCACTTTTACAAATGTCCTATCAAGGAAAAAGTAGTAGGATATCAGTAATTACTGAGGCAATACACGCAAAACAATTATGCACCTATCAATTATTTCCCCCGACGGGGTAGGGGTAGGGTAGCAACGGGCTCACCCAAGGAAAATCGATTTATTGTTCTATCCCCTCCCTGGGAGATCATTTTCAGGGTAATCCCCATGTTGGTATTATACCAGTTCTGTCTGAAGTCCCTACCCCAGAGTCAACGTTTGTTGGTCTAATTCAACTTTTCCACGCAATATGTGTGGAAGGAAAATATATTGAAGGGGATGGTGGTGGGGAAGCGGGGCTCAGGGGGTGTTTTCGAGATTTTTTTCCAGGATGGGTTGGAGTATTTTTCGAGATTTTCCAAGGGACTGGGATGTTATCAAAACATATGCCATTTTCTAACGCGATCTAGTCAACGTGTCTATGTTTGACCTAATTGTATTCAACAGTTCGTCTTTTTTTATATTATTAAAAATGAATCGTGTCTTGGTTTGGACTGAACAAAGTAAGACAGTTTTTGTTCTATTTATAAAAACTGGAAATCAAGCGTGTGTATACACTGGCCAATCGTTGTGGGTCCAAATAATCGATAATGACTGCGTTCTATGTGCAGTCGTTTATATTAGTCTAAATCGTAACATCTTTAAAAACGAGCGTTCCGATTGATCTCATCATCATGAAAAAAAACACCGCATATAATAGAAAATGCACTGCATATCATAAGAAATGCACCACGTATAAAGCCGTTTGTACCGAAGATAATGCAATTGAAACCACCGAATATATAGAGGATCTTAAACGAGTTCCCATTTCATATAAGATTTATGAAACGAGTTATGAATTATTTTAATTTTTACGAGCCTTTTGGCGAGTTAAAATTAAAAATAATTCATAACAAGTTTCATAAATCTTATATGGAATGGGAACGAGTTTAAGATCCTTTTTATCACATAACATTGCAATCAAATTAGTAAAAATTAATTCAGATGGACATAGAACCGCCTCGACGTCAGACACACTTTAGCGCCAAAACGTCATAAAATATGTGACGTCGTAACGTCGCGTCTCACACATAACGTTGTGTATAAAAGAGTTCGTGTTTTACCTCTTTAAAAAATAGCAGTTTACGCCAACTTTTTAACAAACCAACAACAATGTTTTGTATAACGTGCCTTATTTTTATAAGCTGTCACAAGTAATAAGTTTATGACTCAGATCTGGGTGAATTTGTAATAGATAAAATAGTTTCAGTTAATAAACTTGCGTAGTGTTACAGGTTTAACTCAACCAATCAAAATCGTTCCAGGTTGTATTACACGTGTAAAAATAAGCGGGAAATCCCTGGGAACTGGATATTGAAAAATACCGTGATCGTAAAATAAACGTATCGGGTTATATGAAAGTTTTCAGAAGAAATCCGACGGACGGACTGATTAGAATAATGGCAACGTGTCCAGCCAAGCTAAACTTGTGAATTAAGTTTTACAATGTTATAAAATAATGGTTTGTTTTGGTTTTACGTGTCAATATGCCTTCAAGGTACACACACCTCCCAAATCCCAAAATCTCAAATAATGGATCCGCCATCGGGAATGAAAACCCATCTATCACCAACACCTACCCGCACGTCCTGGAATTCATGTTCTGGTACGTAGCCGCCCCAGTTTACACATGGAAGACTTATTTTGACCAAAGACCACGCCCTACAGCAAATAAGTTATCATAAACATCTGCCTCCGCCCACAACTAGTTTCTAACTAGTCCCTTCCAAACCACATCCCATCCACAACCACCCCAAGTCCCGACAGCCATAAACTCTCTGCCCATATAAAGAGTCATAGGCTACAGACAAACGACCACTGACATAAATGTATAACGAACATACCACCTCTTGATATTATTTTCTACAGATCATTCCCCATAAAGCACCCAGGCTCCCGACCTCATCCTACGCTGGCCACAGGAAATAATGTTTGCCCTCTACCGTGCCCCTACCTTTTATTTACTTAGTTTTTCAATGTTACAGCAAAGCAAAATTAGTATCTTCGGCCCTAAAACATAAATACGATTTGAATTAAATTTAATACTAACCCGGGGGAGGAGCCGCTGGGTATACCGACATCCTGATCTTGTTCTTTATCTAGTCGAGCTTCTGTAATGTACATGTTGACGTATTAATTTGCGTACATACATGTAGGGGCTAACGTGTTTTGGTTAAAGTTGTTGTTCTTTTTATTATCTCCCTTTCGTTATTACCTGGTGTTGTCCCCTATAAAGGCTGGCCTGCTGTCCCCTATGAAGGTTGGACTTTTGTCCCCTAAAGGGTTCGACTGTGGACCCTATAAAGTTTGGACTGTTGTCCCCTATAAAGGTTGGACACTTGTCCCCTATAAAGGAGGACTGTGGTCCCTTCTGAAGGTTGGACTGTTGTTCCCTATAAAGGTTGGACTGTTGTCCCCTATAAAGGTTGGACACTTGTCCCCTATAAAGGAGGACTGTGGTCCCTTCTGATGGTTGGACTGTTGTTCCCTATAAAGGTTGGACTGTTGTCCCCTATAAAGGTTGGACTGTTGTCCCCTATAAAGGTTGCCCTATAAAGGTTGGACTGTTGTCCCCTATAAAGGTTGGACTGTTGTCCCTTCTGAAGGTTGGACTGTTGTCCCCTATGAAGGTTCGACTGTTATCCTCTATAAAGGTTCGACTGTTGTCCCTATGAAAGTTGGACTATTGTCCCCTATGAAGGTTCGACTGTTGTCCCTATGAAGTTTCGACTGCTCTATAAATGTTCGACTGTTGTCCCTGAAGGTTCGACTGTTATCCTCTATTAAGGTTTGACTGTTGTTCCAAATAAAGGTTAGACGTGAACGAGTAGACTGGTGGTAGGAAAACGTTATTGGCTGGTTACCTATATCTATATATGATCAACTTCTAACTCTGACTTGTAAAGAAACTGAACCGCCAAATGCCACTACCAAACCGTTCTTCCAAATTCTGTCCATGTGTTATGGTCATAATATAATGCATATGTGCCGATTAAAAAGTTTAGATGTATTCACAGATAGTTAATATATCCGAAATTGAATATGCGTCAATGAATTAAAAATGTGTAATTCAAAATTCGATGCTTTAGCAACGATACTACTCTCTGGTGGCTGGTTATTGTAGTCACAGAGCTCCAATTCGCAACATATATACTAGTATACCTTATATCGTTAGTAGGCTTAGAAACTATGTAGGTGTACATTTTTGTAGAATCTGAAGGGAGAGCGGCTTTAACAAAAACCTGAATATGATGCCGCACGATTCCAGATGGGTTATTCCAGTAACATCTATAGGAAAGACCCTATGTGATATCATTGCATGGAACAGCATTGCTCAATCCGGTTATAAAGCAAACCTGCTAAGTAGTTGTGACACGGTAAACCTCCGTGTATGCGAGGGTAGTATTGAATGTTGTTTAACGGCTCATCAACACTGTATATGTTATATAGAGCCGCCCCAGATAGAGGGGAAGGATACATAGGAAACCGGGAACCTGCCCTACTCTTATTATCGAATAGATTCCCATGGTTCTTTAACGTGCTCGGAGGATAGACCGATACACGGGACCGCACGGTTTACGTCCCCATCCGACGGACGAGGCTAAGGGAAAGTGTCTTGCCCAAGAACACACCGACGGAACTCAGAGGCAC